>APFE031462753.1:35215-51537 GCA_000404065.3 Pinus taeda
TTAATTTAATGAATATTTTAACTTTTTCTTTTTTTCAACAAATTAATCTCAATATTTAATTACATAATTTTGGGTGAAATTTGCAATTAAATCTAATTAGGCATCTCAACCATTGATATTTGCAATTTTAATAACATTTTCTTTTAATCTTTTAAATTCTCAATTGTGACGACCGAATAATTATGTAAATAAATTCTCTGTCTTTTTTTTTTTACCATTATAGGGAAAATGTAAAAATAGAGATTATTACTTCTTTATCATGGTGAAAACATTACGAATTCCAAACTGGAACTGAATTAATTTAATTACCTATGGTAATCTTGATAAGGAAGTCATTGTTAAATTCTGCTGGATGGATTTTCTTTAAACACATATGTATAAATATGTAAAGAAACAGTTATCAAGAAAGGGAGAACAAACCCCTAACTGTTTCCCTATCCTTCCATAAAGAATGGAAAAGGGAGAGACCCGGGCTGTTAAGGAACAGGCGGGAAAAAGGAGACAAAAGAAAAAAAAAGATAGCAGAAAGGAAAAGATGTGCTAATGTCTGGTGATGACCAGATAGCACAAACGCAGAAAGTGCGTGACATTTGTTGAGGCAGTGGCCTGGCAAATGAGCTTGGGGGGAGATTAGTCTGTATCGACTAATCTCGTGGTTGGGTGGAAAACAAGCGTTCATGAGTGATCTCCATAGAACAGAAGAAATTGACAATCTCCATAGAACAGGTGCGTACTGATATTATAGTTTTAATTGCAGAAGAATTGACAAATTTACAATAATAGATAACTGTGGTTGTTAATGAAAGCTGTCATCATAGAATCAGTTTATTGAACAGGGTAAGAATCACAGTTCAGAAAGAAGGGCTTCTGCCCAAGATAGTAACATCTGAGTTAGATTTACTTCACAGTTTGAGTGAGTAGGGCGCTGGCGGTTAGATGGCCAGACGGCTGAATCTTAGTATTCAGTTTAACAAAAGAAAGTTCATATATTCAGATAAGCATTAAAAAGAAAATCATTAACTCACTTAGTGAACAGGACATTGGGAAGTTTGGGAGGCGGTTGCCGTACCTGGTCTTCCCTCAATTACAGACCATGATTATAAGAAATATTGTAAAACTGAATTAAAGGGTTTCGTATTCGGCATATAGCATGCAAAGAAAACAAACTATAGAAAACCAACATTAACATACAAGATTCGAGGCGAGATTGCTCCCTCAAACCTATAATGACAGATAAACTTCTCAAAGGATTTCACAGTAAATACGATTCCATGCTTTCTCTATCAAAAACAGAGGTATTACATTGTACAGTGCTACAGTAATACGAATAAATGATTAAACTCTAATATGGGTTATCTAAGCTATCAAAACAGAATCGCCATGAAAAGAAGGTCGGCACTTTATATAAACCTGAAGGCATCTCATATAAATCTTAAGGCACTTCATATAAACCATAACGGAATTGTATATAATCAATTCGAAATATGGAAACTCCTGAGGAGCAAACGAAGATAAAAGCATAACGAATACAAACCCAGAAAGACGTCGAACAAGTCATTTTAAAAGAAAACGTATTTCATGTTATACATAATACTCGAGACTAACTATTACTGTACAAGAAAATATACTCAGCAGATGGCCGACTATGGGAGATTGCAGGCATCACTATATATTTATACAGTAAATAATCAGATATAAACCGAGAAGAGAACCTGTAGGTAACCATTCAGAACGATAATTCCTATTGCAAAAAGGTAGAAATAATCGGAAACCCTGAGAGTGAACCCTCAAAAGATTAAGTCCTGCGAACTGTCACAGTAAAATAAAGTATGAAAAATGTAAACAAAAAAGCTTATATTTGCACAGAGACGAGCTGCTCTCGGCATGCAATATACTGTTCTTAAAAACATAAACATTTGGATGAAATAACCAGTCTTCGTCATTAACTGTGCAAGTGGGCCGAATCGAATTCCAGGAATTCGCGGCAACACTTTAACCTTTACAATAAGAAACCTAAAGAGTATTAAATTACAAAATAGCCTTATCTTAAATTGGAAAAACTAAGGGTGAAAACCCATGGCTGCAAGCCGATAACAGTAACGGCAAAGGCCCTCTCACCGACTGAGAAGTCGAGGGTAAACAAAACCATCCATGGAAAACGCAACCCTGACCAGGCAAACGATAAGTATTAAATATCTGGCATGGAAACGCAGCTATTTCTCTCTAAGGGTGGAGTGCTTACCTCAGGTGGAGACGTCGGGAGTAGCTTAAAGGATGCGCAGTCTCACTACCTCGCCAAGAACCGATTCCTGTTTCCATCGCACCAAACAAATTGATTAGAGGATAAGTCTTCATCGATAAAACTATTACCAGAAGACAAGAACAAAGAAAATATATTGTAAAAAGCACACTGTAACCTGATAAATGGTACGCGTATCAAAGACTGGTTCAGAAATTCATTGGTACCAAGATGCGTTTGAAGACAGAGCTGTCGGAGCAACAGGCCAAGTTTCAGCTGCCGCGCGAATGGAACCCCCGGAGCGACCTCTCGGCGGAAGAAACAAATGAGAACCCTAGCCGAGACAGAAGGGGTAAAACCCCAATGAATCCCGGGAGAGCGCGGGAATGAATCTCCTCCGTGGATCGCTATCGGCATCCCGAGGTCTGATCTACACCCAAGGATAATCAATGCTAGAGCTACCCTCGCGATCCGTGGCAAGATCGATGGACAGCAACATCGGAAAGGGGCCACCTGGCGTGTATCAGATACACTTGGAACGCGACAATATATCCTCCGTATGGTCAGTCTTGAATAGTGTATGAGTCGAATTAATTCCACAGTCTAACATTGCAGATGAGAGGACGCCGGTTAATAAATAAACATTAATCGTAGATCTTATAATTAATATGACACCAAAGGTTATGCCAAGACTTGGCTATGGTAACGATTATATTCTATGTACATAATAAATAAATAAAAAATTTATCGTGGGGTATTTAATTATTAATTTGTTTATTCATATTGAGGGTTATGACATATGGTATCAGAGCCCAGTTACAAAACTGAGGCCTTTGGGAAAGAATACATATATATATATATACATATTTCCTTTTGTAGTACCTGAAATTTCCTTATCATTTGTTTTATGCTGATAAGTACAGGATTCAGATTCCCAGAATTTACAGGATGAGGAGAACCGACAACACCACTCGACGACCGGTTATGCCTGGACTTGAAGGTAATCCGGAATTATGGGTTCAACTTGGGGAGGAGGCTAGAACTACAAATCAGGCCATTCTAGAAACCGTACAAGAGTTGAAGAATGAAATGGCAAGACTACGGGAAGACAATGCTAGGCTAACTATGGAACAGGAGAGGATATTGAAAAGCTTATCTGAACGACAGAATCAAGTTCCTATTAATCCTAGTATGGAACAGCAACGAATGTCGGAGGAACAGAATCACCCTATACCCCCTGGAGGTTCGGAGGAACAGGAGGAACGTTCTGACAATTTAAATGAACAACAAACTTCAAAGAGACAAAGGATGGAGCTGCAAGGGGAATTTCGCAAAATTAAACCCCCGCACTTTGACGGGGAACAAGAGGAAGCAGCTGAAGCATGGTTGATTAACATGAACAAATATTTTCAGCTTTACGAGTATGATCACAATCTTAAGGCCAGATTGGCCATTTTCCAACTGCAAGGAAAGGCCACCTTATGGTGGGAGGAAGTGAAGATAGTCAAAGGCGTTACTGAGCAAACCATCACGTGGGATAATTTTCAAAGATGTTTTAAGGAGAGATATCTAACGGAATGGTTCTACGATGAAAAGGCAAAAGAATTCCATGATCTGCGTTTGGGGCAGCAGACTATGGACGAGTTCATCACTCGTTTCACTTCCCTGCTTCGTTACGTCCCATATATAAGGGAAGAAAAGGCAAAAGTACAACGCTTTGTAAGTAGTTTACCACCCTACATGCGAGAAAGGATTGAATTTGACAATCCCAAATCAATGGATGAAGTGATTCGGAAGGCCAGAATTTGTTACCAACAAAGCAGACAAAAGGGAGAAGCGGTCGGCAAGAAGTGGAGTGAAAGGAAGGGCTTTAAGCCAATGGGAAACAACAAAGGAAATCGCAATAGTGGAGGTAAAGGGAACAGCAAAAGTCCCCACAGCAGAATTACAGACCGAACTGCATCCAAATTTAGGCCTAACAACGAAGCTAAAGGCAATGGACAGCAGATACGCTTGGACAATGAAGGGGTCACCAGACCTCCGGTGCAATGCTGGGGCTGTGGGGGACCCCACTACATCAAGAACTGTCCACAATGAAAAGGGACGGAACAACTATCTCAGATTCAGGAAGCCTCAATAGTCGGTGAAGTGGGACGCAGTATACCGAGGATTAATGCAGCATTGGAAGACCGCCAGGCGGAATACCAGCCCACTATGGTCGAATTTGAAGGTAATATCTCAAACCTTACTGTATCTATTTTAATTGACCCTGGGGCTACACTGAGTTATGTAAGCCCAAAAATAGTAGAACGTTGTAAATTACAATCCACTAAATTCAAGAATCCATGGCTAGTGCAATTAGCCACGGGGGCCAAAAGGCGAGTGGGAGCTAAAATAAAAGACTGTTCCTTTACCATAGCCAGACAGCCAGTAATGGCAGACTTAAATGTGCTTCCCCTTGGTTCCTATGATATTCTCATTGGAATGGATTGGCTGGAAAAGCACTGGTCACTAGTGGACTGTAAGACCAAGATTATTTATTTTAAAGACTCCCTGGGGAATAAAAAAGAGATGCAAGGGATTAAAAGACCGGTACAAGTGCGACCAATAACAGCAAATCAACTTGCAAAATGTGTTCGGAAAGGATGCCAAATCTATGCTATTCAGGTGGGTTATGCGGATTCTAAAGATAAAACAACCATCCTAAATAATATCCCTGTAATCCAGGAATTCACATATGTGTTTCCAGAGGAAATTCCTGGGCTGCCCCCGAAAAGGAACATAGATTTCACTATTGAATTGGTTCCCGGTGCAGCACCAGTATCTCGTGCACCATATAGAATGAGCGTACCCGAATTGACAGAATTGAAAATGCAACTGCAAGAATTGTTGGACAAGAATTACATACGTCCTAGTGTGTCTCCGTGGGGAGCCCCAGTGCTGTTTGTTAAGAAGAAGGATGGAACCTTCCAGATGTGCATTGATTACCGTCAATTAAATAAGTTAACCATTAAGAATAAGTATCCTTTGCCTCGGATCGACGAACTATTTGACTAAGTGAAGGGCGCGACGGTATTTTCAAAAATTGACCTGCGATCTGGTTATCATCAGATCTAAATTAAGGAGCAGGACATCGCTAAAACAACTTTTAGAACCAGATACGGCCACTATGAATTCGTGGTATTGCCTTTCGGCCTTACCAATGCCCCCGCAACTTTCATGTGTTTAATGAACAACATTTTTCACCAATATTTGGATAGATTTGTACTGATATTTATTGATGATATACTAGTATATTCTCGCACTGTGGAGGAACATCAAGAACACCTCAGAAAGGTGCTACAGACCCTTCGGGAGCATCAACTATATGCAAAATTTAGTAAGTGTGACTTCTTCAAAGAAGAAATCCAGTACTTGGGTCATGTGATTAGTAAGGAAGGAATTGCCGTTGATCCAGAGAAAATAAAGGCCATAATGGACTGGCCTGTACCAAAGGATGTGGCAGATATTCGATCCTTTATGGGTCTGGCTGGTTATTATAGAAGATTTGTAGAAGGATTCTCGAGGGTTGCATTCCCCATTACCTCATTGCAGAAAAAAGGGAAAGCATTTCAGTGGACCCCAAACTGCCAAAAGAGTTTTGAACAGTTGAAGCATCTACTCACCACAGCTCCTATTTTAAGAATAGCTGATCCTGATAAAGATTATGTAGTATGTACAGATGCAAGCAAAGAAGGAGTCGGTGGAGTGTTAATGCAAGAAGGTAGGGTAGTTTCCTACGAATCTCGAAAATTGAAGGAGCATGAACAGAAATATTCTGCTTATGATTTAGAATTGACCGCTGTCATCCACGCCTTGAAAATGTGGAGGCATTATCTGGTGGGCAGAAAATTTTTACTGCTCACTGATCACCATAGTTTGACCAATTATTTCAGTCAACCCACCTTAAACGCACGACAAGCACGATGGGTGGATTTTCTAAGCGGTTTTGACTTTGAGATAAAACATTTACAAGGGAAGGAAAACCGAGTAGCAAATGCTTTAAGCCGGAAAGTACAACAGTTGTATGAAGTCTCTGTTAGTGAGTGGAAGAGCCCCGTTTTGGAGATGGTTAAAGAAGCTTCAAGACAGGATGTTAACTATCAGCAATTAAAACTGCAACTACAGCAATCTGCTGGCTTGACAGACCAATCAGATTATAAGTTGAATAAAGATGGAATGATACATTTTAAACAAAGACTATATGTACCTAGTCAAGACAAAATTAAAAATTTTATTATGGATGAATTCCATGTCAGTCATTATGCAGGGCATCTAGGATATCAGAAAATGATTACCGCCATTCGAAAAGAGTATTTTTGGCCAGGAATGAGGAAGGACATTGCTGAGTATTTATCACGATGCTTGGAATGTCAGCAAATTAAAGCCGAACACCAGCACCCAGCAGGACTGTTACAACCCTTACCGATTCCAGAATGGAAGTGGGAAATTATTTCCATGGACTTCATCACAGGGTTACCTAAGACAAAAAAGGGCAATGATTCCATTATGGTGATAGTGGATAAACTAAGTAAGGCTGCACATTTTATACCAGTTCAATCCACGTACAGAGCCCCACAAATTGCTCACGTTTTTATGCAAAACGTGTTTAAGCTTCATGGACTGCCAAAAGTGATAATTTCCGATCACGATGTGAAATTCACATCAGCATTCTGGAGAACATTGTTCGCTGATTTAGGAACTCAACTAAATTTCAGCACCGCATACCATCCCCAGACCGATGGACAAACTGAACGAGTTAATCAAGTGGTGGAAGATATGCTGCGGGCATTCGTGATGCAACAACCCACGTTGTGGGAAGAATATTTACATCTAGTAGAATTCACATATAATAATGGATATCACACCTCTACACAGATGAGCCCCTTTGAGGTTATGTACGGTCGAAAATGCTGAACACCTACTAATTGGGGAGGACCCGAAGATAAACTGAACTTGGGACCTGAGATGCTTAAAGAAATGGAAGAAATGGTGAAAAAGGTGTGTGTGAATTTGAAGGCTGCTCAAGACAGACAGAAAAATTTCGCTGATCGGAAGAGAAGATTTAAGGAATATCAGGTTGGTGATCATGTATATATCAGAATCCAAACAAAAAGGAGTACCTTACAATGGAGCGAATGTGCCAAATTGGCACCCCGATATTGTGGACCCTTCCAGATCCTGGCAAGGATTGGCCCAGTGGCATATCAGCTCGCTTTGCCAAGCCACATTCGAGTCCACAACGTATTCCATGTTTCAATACTCAAGAAATATGTTTATGATCCTAGGCATGTTATTCAATGTCGAGATATCCAGGTAATAGCTAATGCTGTAAAAAAACTGTTGAAATTGTTATTAGAAGGAAAAACTAATTCAAAATTGTGCAATGCAGGTCGAAACGGAAGGAGAGGTTCTGGTCGAACCTCTGAACATTCTCGATCGGAGAGAAGTGCAGCTGCGGAAACGAGCTATTACCCAAGTTAAGGTCCAGTGGCGACACTATGGACCCGAGGAAGCTACTTGGGAGGACGAAGAACTGATGAGGAGATCTTATCCAGCACTGTTCGTGGCTGAAAGACACCGGGACGGTGTCCAATCTCAGGGGGAGGAGATGTGACGACCGAATAATTATGTAAATAAATTCTCTGTCTTTTTTTTACCATTATAGGGAAAATGTTAAACAGAGATTATTACTTCTTTATCATGGTGAAAACATTATGAATTCCAAACTGGAACTGAACTAATTTAATTACCTATGGTAATCTTGATAAGGAAGTCATTGTTAAATTTCTGCTGGATGGATTTTCTTTAAACACATATGTATAAATATGTAAAGAAACAGTTATCAAGAAAGGGAGAACAAACCCCTAACTGTTTCCCTATCCTTCCATAAAAGAATGGAAAAGGGGAGACCCGGGCTGTTAAGGAACAGGCGGGAAAAAGGAGACAAAAAGGAAAAGATAGCAGAAAGGGAAAAGAGGTGCTAATGTCTGGTGATGACCAGATAGCACAGACGCAGAAAGTGCGCGACATTTGTTGAGGCAGTGGCCTGGCAAATGAGCTTGGGGGGAGATTAGTCTGTATCGACTAATCTCGTGGTTGGGTGGAAAACAAGCATTCAGGAGTGATCTCCATAGAACAGAAGAAATTGACAATCTCCATAGAACAGGTGCGTACTGATATTATAGTTTTAATTGCAGAAGAATTGACAAATTTACAATAATAGATAACTGTGGTTGTTAATGAAAGCTGTCATCATAGAATCAGTTTATTGAACAGGGTAAGAATCACAGTTCAGAAAGAAGGGCTTCTGCCCAAGATAGTAACATCTGAGTTAGATTTAGTTCACAGTTTGAGTGAGTAGGGCGCTGGCGGTTAGATGGCCAGACGGCTGAATCTTAGTATTCAGTTTAACAAAAGAAAGTTCATATATTCAGATAAGCATTAAAAAGAAAATCATTAACTCACTTTGTGAACAGGACATTGGGAAGTTTGGGAGGCGGTTGCCGTACCTGGTCTTCCCTCAATTACAGACCATGATTATAAGAAATACTGTAAAACTAAATTAAAGGGTTTCGTATTCGGCATATAGCATTCAAAGAAAACAAACTATATAAAACCAACATTAACATACCAGATTCGAGGCGAGATTGCTCCCTCAAACCTATAATGACAGATAAACTTCTCAAAGGATTTCACAGTAAATACGATTCCATGCTTTCTCTATCAAAAACAGAGGTATTACATTGTACAGTGCTACAGTAATACGAATAAATGATTAAACTCTAATATGGGTTATCTGAGCCATCAGAACAGAATCGCCATGAAAAGAAGGTCGGCACTTTATATAAACCTGAAGGCATCTCATATAAATCTTAAGGCACTTCATATAAACCATAACGGAATTGTATATAATCAATTCGAAATATGGAAACTCCTGAGGAGCAAACGAAGATAAAAGCATAACGAATACAAACCCAGAAAGACGTCGAACAAGTCATTTTAAAAGAAAACGTATTTCATGTTATACATAATACTCGAGACTAACTATTACTGTACAAGAAAATATACTCAGCAGATGGCCGACTATGGGAGATTGCAGGCATCACTATATATTTATACAGTAAATAATCAGATATAAACCGAGAAGAGAACCTGTAGGTAACCATTCAGAACGATAATTCCTATTGCAAAAAGGTAGAAATAATCAGAAACCCTGAGAGTGAACCCTCAAAAGATTAAGTCCTGTGAACTGTCACAGTAAAATAAAGTATGAAAAATGTAAACAGAAAAGCTTATATTTGCACAGAGACGAGCTGCTCTCGGCATGCAATATACTGTTCTTAAATACATAAACATTTGGATGAAATAACCAGTCTTCGTCATTAACTGTGCAAGTGGGCCGAATCGAATTCCAGGAATTCACGGCAACACTTTAACCTTTACAATAAGAAACCTAAAGAGTATTAAATTACAAAATAGCCTTATCTTAAATAGGAAAACCTAAGGGTGAAAACCCATGGCTGCAAGCCGATAACAGTAACGGCAAAGGCCCTCTCACCGACTGAGAAGTCGAGGGTAAACAAAACCATCCATGGAAAACGCAACCCTGACCAGGCAAAGGATAAGTATTAAATATCTGGCATGGAAACGCAGCTATTTCTCTCTAAGGGTGGAGCGCTTACCTCAAGTGGAGACGTCGGGAGTAGCTTAAAGGATGCGCAGTCTCGCTACCTCGCCAAGAACCGATTCCTGTTTCCATCACACCAAACAAATTGATTAGAGGATAAGTCTTCATCGATAAAACTATTACCAGAAGACAATAACAAAGAAAATATATTGTAAAAAGCACACTGTAACCTGATAAATGGTACGCGTATCAAAGACTGGTTCAGAAATTCATTGGTACCAAGATGCGTTTGAAGACAGAGCTGTCGGAGCAACAGGCCAAGTTTCAGCTGCCGCACGAATGGAACCCCCGGAGCGACCTCTCAGCGGAAGAAACAAATGAGAACCCTAGCCGAGACAGAAGGGGTAAAACCCCAATGAATCCCGGGAGAGCGCGGGAATGAATCTCCTCCGTGGATCGCTATCGGCATCCCGAGGTCTGATCTACACCCAAGGATAATCAATGCCAGAGCTACCCTCGCGATCTGTGGCAAGATCAATGGATAGCAACATCGGAAAGGGGCCACCTGGCATGTATCAGATACACT
Organism: Pinus taeda; assembly: GCA_000404065.3. Taxonomy (NCBI): domain Eukaryota; kingdom Viridiplantae; phylum Streptophyta; class Pinopsida; order Pinales; family Pinaceae; genus Pinus; species Pinus taeda. The sequence continues at coordinate 45,710 of APFE031462753.1, forward strand.
TGGAACGCGACAATATATCCTCCGTATGGTCAGTCTTGAATAGTGTATGAGTCGAATTAATTCCACAGTCTAACATTGCAGATGAGAGGACGCCGGTTAATAAATAAACATTAATCGTAGATCTTATAATTAATATGACACCAAAGGTTATGCCAAGACTTGGCTATGGTAACGATTATATTCCATGTACATAATAAATAAATAAAAAATTTATCGTGGGGTATTTAATTATTAATTTGTTTATTCATATTGAGGGTTATGACATCAATATCTCTATTGTTTAACTTACAGACATCATATATCATAAATAAGATTTGAATTTGGATAGAGATTCTAACCATTTATCCTTTATCTCAACCACTGATATTTACAATTCCAACAATTCATTTTCTTTTAATGCTTTTAATTATTAATATTTTAAATTCTTAATTTATGGGATTATCATAAATATTAGTCATGTCATAAATAAGATATGAACTTGACAGAGATCATAAAAAATTATCCTTTCCACCATTTGAGCTAGAGCAAAGGAGATTTGATGCAGGAGCATCAAGACCATCCTCATTTGTCAATATGGAATAAAGAGGGGGTGTGATAATTTTAGTATTTTATTGTTTTTAATAGAAAAATAAAGATAATGTAAATATTCTTTCTAAATAAAAAGATATAGTTTAAGAAAATGAATGTTTTTTCACGATAAGAGTGGGGAAAAGCTTCAAGGTTTAAATCTTTATGTAAAAACAAAAAGCCTACTTTTATATAGGATAAGGACCGAGAAAGCCTATCCTTTAATTCTAAATAAAAAGACAAGCTAAGCTCTCAGAAGAAAGGGGGAGAGGGCCACTTTTATTGAGAATTTGGGGTGTGAAGAGTCGGCCCGTGAGAGAGAAGGCCATTAGGGAGGAAAATTTGGTCTGTGTGTGTGGTTGTACGAGAGCTCAAGTTTCTCGAATGTAAATTGTGATTTTATATTAATATTCGCAGAATTCTCGATGATGTTCATACTTATGAAGTGCCTGCTCTTTGAGCGTGTATGATGTGTGTGGGAGTTAATGGTTCTATTTTGAATGGATAATTGAAATAACTGTAAAATGATTTGAGATTTCCGCAGCCTTACATGGCGCAACTGATATGTGTTATATATCCGTAACACTGTGTTCATTATGCGGGTGTGTGTTAATGATAGTGGTGAGCGCAGGTTATATGCAGGCAGCTGATAACATATAGAGCTGTGTATTATTTATATGGACAGCGCATTGATTTGGACCGATTATCCACATGATCTGGGCCGATACATATTAAGTGGTGAGCAATAAACCTTTTCCCTCGGCCCCGTGAAAGAAATCCAACGAGATCATGCTAAAACGGATGCAAGCAGGTCGATTTTCATTACTTTGTGTTTTCCCAGCAATTGAAGCGAATATTCATTGATGATATGCGTGGAGTCCATTGTGCTCATTGAATCCGAGTTTCAGTTGATTGGCAACGACTTATATATTACAAGCGGGTTGAATTCCGGTACTGTATTCATACTGCTTGAAACGGGCGTGAGCCTCGGCTCCTCCCCCAAGATGTGCCATTGCCTGCAAATTCGTAATTGCAATTGCTGATGAAGAAGCTTTATGGCATTAACGAGCCTGTGTGATATGGGTTCCGAAAGAAAAGCTTGGAGAAATCTCTCTGCTGCTGCGCGATGCTGCACCGAACAAAACTAGGCTTTAAGCTTCAATCTTCGTTAAAGCAGGTTTTCGACCTAATGAACGTCTGTTAAAAGTCTGTTTTCAACGTCCCGAACATCGCCCTCCTCTGCTGGTATTTTCAAAACCTCCTCAGCGAGCTTTTGGCTGTGCTGAGGATCGATAGCGGAATACGCCTGGGAGATCTTCCGCTGAAGCCAATAAGCATCAATATCCGGGACAGAACAGAAGATATCGTGAGTTTGAGGTTGTGTCAAAGCTCGTAAGTTTGAAGAGTCTTTTTATGGTGGAGAATTAAAGCGTTTTCCATGTACGTGGATATGTGTGTGTGGCCGCAGGGCTTAAGTTGTAACTTTGATATAAGGTGTGAATTTGATTTTTTTGCTTGGTGAAAGCTGAGATGTATAGTTATTAGAAGAGTGTTGAAGATCCTGGGTTTTGCAGGGTTGACCTTGCATCAGAATTTCAAATTTGAATTGATTATATGATTTTTTTTTAATTAATTTGAATTCTTTCTTTCTCCATTTTAAGAAATTTTCATTATGATTTACATAAAATTTTAAAAATAATCATAAAATTGAAATCAATTTATTATATCTTCACTATAATAACAATGAATACATCGAAATTATCATGTAACCATCTCCCTCTCTTTATCATCACATTTCAAAAGGGGTACACTTTTTGTCTTTTCTCATTGACTTGATCCTTCATGGATGGTTCCATTTTCATGTTTGCATCTGGCCCTTTTGAAAGTTTAGATAAACATGACATTTAAATATTATTCATATGATACACATAAATACAAAAGATTATGTTAATTGGTTTAATATTCCAAGAGGTCTCTCGGACTTCTCATAACTCTTCATGTTCACTCGTGGCTTTTTTATTTCCACACAAGTGAATATTACAATTTACAGAATCCCCTAAGGATTATGCTTCCAACATTCACCAATCTAAAGGGTGTATGTAAGTCCAAGAAGAGACCTAAAATATGAAGGTAAATAAAAACCAATGGCTAGATGAGAACACTAAATCTAGTGGTTTAAGGAAGACCACAAACCAGAAAGGTAGCAGAAGTTGAAGTCTTCTATCAATGGTGTTGAAGAATGTAACTAGTGTCGGTCTTCATATGTAACACCCCATGATATATAAGTTACTATGGTTACTTTTATTTTAATTTTCTTAGTACTTTTGATTTTCGTATGTTGGTTGGAACTTGTGGCAGGGTCGAAGAACCTAGTGGAACCTTTTAATAAACTTTGTTGATTACAAATACAAAAAAGTGTGTTTAAAAAATATTAGAAGAGACCAAGGGTAACGAACTCCAAATATCCAAAAAGTTGAAATAGTTATCACTTGTTCTCTTCCTAAATAAAGGGAAAATAAGGAAAACCCAATCTCGGTGGGGGAAATCCGAGGGATGGCTAAAAGCTAGCTAGAGGATTGAGAGAACGAAGAAGTGAAAAACTTGAGGAATAAAATTAATGTAGAAGTTTTAGAAAGGGGACGTAGTTCTACCACGTTTTAGGTGTTTCTGACTTGGACACTAAGCTAGTGGAACCCTCGAACAAGAAACCTTGAGAACGGGTAATTCTAACCTGCACTAGTAAGTCTTGAGGTTCAAAATGGATTAACACAGTAGTTGAATATTGCAACTATCTTGAGCAAGGAAGTTGGGGGGAGATTCTGGATGTCATTGCGAGAGTCGTGGTTGGGCCGCTTGGTCTTCTTAGGTGCTAAACAACCAGTCAGGACAGAAACATAAAAGTTTCTTAGGAGTTTTGTATATATTAATAGTGAACTCTGTGCAGTAGTGTTACTTTTAATTTATTTTTATTCTTGGATTACAGTTTGTGTAGCAGTTAATAGTTGGTCTTTCTTTATCACAACCAATGTTGATAAAGGCATGTGGAAAGAATAATTCTTGTGTATCATGATCCTATGCATGAAATAATTACTATGTGATGTATGTAATGTGGTTATGTTCAGTAAAAATGTCAAGTAATAAAGTACTTATTTAAAAAAAAAAATTAGAGAGACAAAAAAGAAAACCAGTATACTTCTTAAGCTTCACACAAGATTCATAAAAAAGATTCAAGGGGAACCCAGTTAGTAGGAGATGACAATCCAGAGCTCCACCTAGGCAATCTAGATTCTAAGTAACCTAACTAAATACCTTAAGGGTCGAGAGACTAGTCTCAAAATACCTAGGGTGTTTTCTTAGTTGAGCATCAATAAATTTTAGCCACCGAGGAAACGGAAAATTAAAACAAAAAATCATGTAGTAATTAAAAGCACCATGCCATCTTCATTGCCATAGATACAAGGGGCCAGATAGATCTCTAGACCTAGTAATGATTAAATATATATGAAACAAAATAATATATATGTACTTGCAGGTAATGATTGTATACAAAAAAAAATTAAATACATTTGCATGCACCACCCATGTGGAGACAGATACAATACTGGAATTTAACATTGGTAAAGCATATACGAGGAAAAAATTATAGTAAACCACAAGTATCGATTCTGGGCCAAAACTTTACTATACAATGACTTATATTCAAGATATAAAACTATGTGAGTAAACAACATGGATGAATCTTGATCATGGTAAAAGGCCCAGTTTTAAATTACAATATCATACATAAAATTAGGAGAACTGATAAAAGCTTAGCATAACTTAAACAAATGTCTGGTTACATTTTGTTTAGACTTGTTTCAAAAGAAACTACAGTCAATAGTGTGATCGTTCCTAATAATTAAGACAATATGACCATATTGCAAAAAAAGAAGAAAAAAATTCCTATCTAACCCTGTTGGGTCAGGGCCTAGTAAGCCCTATCTCCACAATGAGACTTAACCAATCCTTCGCCATAAACTAGATTGATAATTAGGGAGTAGAGAAAGGGTTTTGAAGTAACCCTGATTGGAGGATGAGGATGAGGTTCCCAGGATGTACCTAGTCCATTTATCATGGAAAAATTGAAGGTTATTCCATTCGTTAACATTTCCCATCCATATAAGGAAGACCTTCACAAGCTAATGGTAGAGAATGGCTTGATCTACCACTTCAATGGACTATGGCCTCAAACAACAAATCCTTGCAAATGGATACTGTCTAACTGGACTAGATCTTGCAAGGTTCTCTTCTATTCTAAGGGCTTCTTCATAGTTGTGTTTTCCCATTGGGAAGATTATCATAGTGCTTTGTCTAAGGGCCCATGGTTTTGGGGAAAGGGGGACATTTCATGACCCCTTGGTTCCTAGACTTTGATCCCTCTATGACAGTAATCATAGAGCTTCCGATGTAGTTCTGGCTTCCAAACTTGTCGGCACATTTATATCATGATTCAGTGATTACAAGCATCAAAAACACCCTGGGTTGCTTCCTAGCCACATATCTTATGTAAGGCCAAAGTGGAATTTATACTTATGGTAGGATCTGTGTAGAACTTGACATTAGTAAAGGCTTTCCTAACAAGATCAACCTAAAAATAGGTGATTTCCACTGGATCTAGCTCTTGGACTATGAGAACATTACTTTTCATTGTCGCCTCTACCATCAAACATGACACCAACATAAATTTTTCGCTCAAAAGCCAGTAAAACAAAAGGCTAAATGTAAGGCTTGGAAGTCATGCAACCCACCACTTATGGAGGAAGATGACTCCTCATCTTCAGTTGAGAAGGATAGTGAATCAAATGATGAAATGCTCTCTTCAAATGAGGACTACAAGGAGAGTAAGGAGAATAAAATTTTAGCACTTTTCAAAGAAATAAACAGTACTACTATTTTGTTGGGAGTGGTAAAGTGAGCCCGCGAATTAGTTTCCTCTGAATATGGTAAGAACAAAATAGTAGCTTGTTAGGGAATTCTTCAACAAGGTCTACTTAGTCCTTCGACGAATGGGTGGGTGAAAGTAACTAAAAAGTAAAGGAAAAAAAGTAAATATGAAAACCAACCCCAAGTTGGGTGATACTTTTGTTTTTGTTACTATGTTTACCTAGATGTCTCCTTATAGTTTGGTTTTGGTCTCTCTGTAAAAATATCATCTTCAGGTGGGTATTGTAAACTCCTTTTGATTAATGAATCTCTATTCACAGATTTACAAAAAAAAAAAA
>APFE031462754.1:0-10233 GCA_000404065.3 Pinus taeda
CTAATATAGGGTCCAAATTTTTTTTTCTCGGGGCGCTGCCCCGAACCTCGTAGAGGGGGGCTACCCGCCCCCCTCAAATCCCCCGGACAGGTGGGGCTGCCACCCCCCCTGTGACCCCCCCATTGCACAATCGACGCGGCGAAGGGGGGGCTCCGCCCCCCCTCTAACCCCTGGTTCACTACGTAGGTTAGTTGTGGAAAGAATATAACACAACCCAACAATTAAAAGTGTAAGAGGTGAGGACCCTTAAATGAATGTGCCCCACATATGGAACTAGATTAAATTCTCTCTCAACACAAAAGAGATACCAATGCATGTAAATCTCACATATCAAATGCTGAGTTGACACATAATGGGCTCTCAATATCCGGAGGAATTATACACTGTCCTCAATCTCATGACTAATTTCTTTTTGGATGCTTTCCAAATAGAAGAAAAGAAAGTGTTCATACAAAAATAAAGAATAACTGGAAGCAAGAGGGCGACATGCCATCACTCCTATGCTAAATGGAGCATCTGCTCTTTATCGGTTTTCAACTCTACCACTTTCCTTTCCAACCGCTCCACCTTAAGTTGCTACTTTGCATGCCTCAATCGCATTATATCAATGTGATCCACATATTCGAAGATAGACGTGGATGCTCATTCTTTGGCTTTCTTTGCTTCGTTTCGATATCATGCTGCAGTGGATTTCCAGGTTTGTACTTCATCCATCAAAGAAAACTCATGACCTTTAAACAAATATTCTATTGGGTCTATCTGAGTGTAAACAGAGGTTGTTGCCACTCCATCTACTTGTGTCCCTACTTCGGCTGTCATGGCTTTGGGCTTCTTAGCCCGCCGCTTGCATTTCTTCAACTGTTTCTTCAACCGGTGCCTCTGTTTTCTTAGCCTCTCAACCTCTATTTTGAACCTCATTATTTCTTTGAATTGTAGTTGATATTTTTGCTTCATAGGAAGCCTTCATTGCTCACACAATTATACCCATTATTGTTTGACCACAACCTCATCTGGGACTGCATCCAGTTCGACAGGTATTGGATTACTCGAGGGAGTATCCACAGGGTTAATCGACGGGGCTTCTTTGCTTGGTCTCTCTTCTTGGGGAGCAACCATTTCCTTACTATCTCCTGCCTCATCCAGTATCAAGCTATCTCGATAGGTGGCGGGCTCACTTGATGGATGTCCATCGGTGGTTCAACCAAACTTTCCCTTCCAGGTTCCCTCGTTTCAAAAACACCTGCCTCTTCCTCCATTTTGGGTTCCTGGGAAAGGTCTTTGTGGAGGTCTGCGACTAACAAACCTATGGCAGCTGGTTCCTTATTTGACCCATCAAACTTCAAAATCGGTGGAATGACCACATCCTCCTCTGTGTGTCGAGTGGAGAGAGACACCCTTGCCCCTTTTGGAATGGAGAAGTAAGAGGAAAATTGAAAGAATTTTCCTACTTGATCTATCTCGGCCCTATTTGCAGCCTCAGGCTCTTATATTTCCCTCTCTCTGCATCGTCTCTTCTATGGGTTGAAACCCCTACCTATGCACTCCCTTGTTCTAAGGTTGACACTGGTTCTTGTGGAACAACGTTAGTCCCAACATCTAATTCCTCTGTAGTCTCTAAGGTCGGACATGTTGATGGTGGTTCTTGTGTAACACCACCTTCCGTATCCAGAAGTTCTTGAACAGAGGATGCTGGCACTATTTATTCCAACACGACATTGATACAAATGGATTCTTGCATCATCACATCAATTCCATCCATTATACCCATTGCCTCTCCTTTTGTTGGCCCCACGATTCTTTCAGCTTCGGGCCCCTCTCGTCCTGGTTCATCTTCCTCCATTGGTTCTATGGTCGAGGGTGGTTCTTGTGGGACACCCCTAGCTGCAATATTAATTAATTCCTCCACCTCAGCCTGATGTGGTCCCTTTTCGCTTATTACAATGCTACTAATTTGCTCCACTAGCTCCATGGTCGAGGTTGGTTCTTGAGAGACAACCTCGGTTGTGGTGCTGGTGGCCCTTTCTATATTGGCCCCTTGCTGCAACACTTCTTCTTCCATCGGTTCCATGGTCGAGGCTAGTTCTTGTGGAATAGCCTCGACTATCCTCTCTGGTTCACGCTCCTGGTTCTGTTCCAGCCCCTCGGGTTCCATCTCCATTTCTTCTGGTTCCTCTTGATCTATGTATTCATCCTTTGCTCTGGTTCCTTCCTCCATTGCTTCTGGCTCATCTTCTCTAGCGGCTCTAGTAGTTGCTATCTCTTCCTCTGTAGAATCCTAGAATATTTCCCACGAGATTTGAAGTCGATCGATTGCATGCATGACTAACAACCATACTAGACCATGGTTGGTAATGACTACCGCCACTTGTCGCGAACACCAAGAAGAGTGCACCATCAGCTGGAGACTGTTTAACAGGAAGAAAGGCATATTCAATGAGAAGGCTTCCTCCTATGGGAACCAGAGTTGAGCCAATATTCTGAAATGATATTTAAACATGGTGGTATACCTCCTCTCGCAGGTTATGTATCTCATTACAAAACCTGCTACCTCACCCCATGGGTGTGGTAATGAATTTCGGTCATACCCTCGGCCTTTCTGAACAACATTTTCTCTGGCTTGCAAGAATGCTTCGGGGAACTATGGGAGGGTGGTTCTTTGTGAAAACCATTTCTGACCCTGTTGCGGTAGCTCAATGAACTTTGCAATGGTTTCTTTTGTAACAGGGATTTCTATTCCCCAGACCTGAGAGATCCCTTCCTCTAAAATGAGTGCAAATTCAATCGCAATTGCCTTGTTAAACCCTTGCAATATGTCGAAATAGACGTTCCACCCTGCATTTTCAAAAACCTACCATACTTCCTAAATGTTTCGGACCATTGTCGTGCCCTCCAGCTCATGACGCACAACCAACCCACCCATCGTTGTAGGAACTGGATCAACACGATGGATACAGTCAGCGGGTAGGGGAGAGTAACAGTAACCAAACTAACGATGGCAATAATGTGAGCATGGTGGCCACAAGGTAAACGAATGGTAATAATGGATGGTACACCTCGAATAACACAACAAATAATGGCAAGGTATGGCAGTGTAGGTGAATGATTATGGTGATTGAATACAACGTACTAGGGAAATGACCGGTAAAGTTCTTGGCGTACGATTTCAAATTCCAATGTGTAGGAATCATGATTACAAAATCGCACAATTTTTGGTTTCCGTTCGCATTGGATTTGGTAATGATGTGATATGATTACGATTTTAGGTACACCATCGTTTATTTATGATGGGACCCCTCCTAACTTAAATGCGGCTGTCTGCGGCATGTACTAGTTTCTTCTTTGGAATATTTTAATTAAATATGTAAGAGCTAATGAATGCGTACCTGGCAACCTACCTGGTAGTGGAGTAGCAAAAAAAATAACAGGCGGAGTAATGGTAACGACAGAGTAACAATGCTGACAGATTAACAACACTGGTAGAGTAACAACACGACGAAATAATAGCAATGGTAGAGTAATATCAACTACGAAGTAACAACACCTATGGAGTAACAACAATGGCAGAGTAACAACACCGACGGAGTAACAACAATGGCGGAGTAACAACAATGGCGGAGTAACAACACCGATGGAGTAACAACACCGATGAAGTAACAACAATAACGGAGTAACAACATCAGCAAAGTAACAACAACGACTGCTACTTGAAAAATTTCTCAGTTTCTCCTTGTCATAATTTAGTGCTTATGCTTGCAAAAAGATAAACAAGTACACACACACACACACATATATATTTTTAAAGTAGTGGAGTAACAACAAAAATAACAGGCGGAGTAATGGCAACGACAGAGTAACAACGCTGATAGAGTAACAACACTGGTAGAGTAACAACACGAAGAAATAATAGCAATGGAAGAGTAATAACAACTACGAAGTAACAACACCTATGGAGTAACAACAATGGCAGAGTAACAACACTGGTGGAGTAACAACAATGGCGGAGTAACAACAATGGCAGAGTAACAACAATGAAGAAGTAACAACACTGATGAAGTAACAACAGTAATGGAGTAACAAAATCGGCGAAGTAACAACAACGACTGCTACTTGAAAAATTTCTCAGTTTCTCCTTGTCATAATTCGGTTCTTATGCTTGCAAAAAGATAAACAAGTACACACACACACACACATATATTTTTAATAGAAGGTAGAGGGAGTATTCTTTGCACCAACAACCATCAAACTAGATGTATCAAAAATATGTTTGATGAAGGCATCTTTAGAAGTTGGACGGTGGTATAATTTCAGATGGTGTCCGTTCACTAGGAAGGAAGTACAATTTTCATCTATTGTAATCAATTTGACTATTCCATTTTCGAATACAATGTCCACTTCATAGGGTCCCATCCAACGAGTGCAAATATTTCCTTTAAAATCTTTGAACCAGGAGTCATATAACAATGCCCAGTCTCCTGTATGAAACACCTTATTCTTGATAAATTTATTGTGCCATTTCGTTCTCTGCTGTTGGATAACAATGGTTCTGGATAGCTACTAAACAAATTTAGTCTAACTCATTCAGATATTCCAGCCGGTTTTTCTGGGCCTCTGATAAGTCTAATCCCACTTCCAAAGCTGTTCTGAGCGTATTGATCTCGAATTCTACCAGAAACAAGGGGGACTTCCCATAAACTAGCTCAAATGGTGAAAACCTAGTTGTATTCTGCCATGTCATCTTATACACCCAAAGAGCTTCTGGAAGTTTTTGTGACCAATCCCAATGATGACTTGCTACAGTTTTTGTCAAGATATTTTCCAATACCTTGCTTGTGCTTTCTACCTGTCCATTCAATTGGGGATTGTAAGGAGTTGTCACTTTGTGTTTAGCCCCATATTTCTGCATAAGCCTCTCTATCATGTGGGAGGTGAACTGTGCTCCTCCATCTAAAACAATTTCTCTTGGGGTACCATAGTGGGAAAAAATCTCTTCAAAAAGGAAATTTGCCACCACCTGTTCTGTTGCTTTTGCAACCCTCTGGCTTCCACCCACTTAGTCACATAATCAGTACAGACCAGGATGTGAACCTTCTAGTAGGAACGTGGGTTGATGGTTCCAACAAAATTGATGGCCCACTTCTCAAAAGGTTCAAGGAATATTTGGGGCTGTAATGGAATCTCATCCGATTTCCTAGGTTGTCCAATCTGTTGATAGCTGTCACATCTTTGGACATAATCTCTAGCATCACAAAAGATAGAAGGCCATTAGTATCCCATTTGCAACACCTTGTGGCCTGTTCTTTTATTTGCAAAATATCCTCCACAAGGTCCACCATGGGCGGCCTTCAATATCTTATAGATATCATCCTCTGATACACAACGCCGAATTTGTTGATCACCCTTGTATGAAAGAGGTATCCTGCCATCCATGAATATCGGGTACTATGATGAATAATTTCCCATTGGTCCTTGTATGACAAATGACAAGGTAGCTTCCCTGTAGAAAGATAATTAGAAATATCTACATACCACAAAGTGTTAGTAGAAATTGCAAAGAGATATTCATTTGGAAAGCTATCTTCAATAGGTGAACCTTCGACATTATTTTCTAACCTAGATAGAAAATCAGTAACCATGATGTCCTTCCCTGGTTTATCTACTATGGTAATATCAAATTCTTGAAGTAGCAAAAGCCATCTTGTAATACGACCATGACTAACGGGTTATTTCATCAGACACCTGATGGCTGCATGATCAATGTGTACAAAGGTGGGGTATCTAGTGATATAGTGCCAAAACTTGTTGATGGCATAGATGACAACAATGAATTCTTTTTTAGTCACTGTGTATTTTAACTCAGCAGGAGCCAAGTTCTTACTAACATAGTAAACTGCATATGGTACCTTATCCACTCGCTGCCCCAAAACTGCCCCAATTGCCTCTTGGGAAGCATCAACATGAATATGGAATGGTAATGCCCAGTTTGGTCCTCTAAGTATCAGAGCACTACAGACCAGTTCCTTGATCTTCACAAAGTCTGCATCATAGTCATCTGTCCACATAAAGTCTACATCTTTTGTCAGTAATTGAAAAAACGGATGTGCTGTTTTAGAAAAATTTTCTATAAAGCTACATACCTGAGTGGGTGTTTTGGGTATTGGAAAATGTTGTATTACCTTTATCTTGGCTAGATCCATCTGGATTCCTGCAGTCAAAAGCAAGTGTCCCGGGACTGTTCCTTTGTTCATCATCATATGGCATTTCTCTGTACTTAAAGAGACATGTGCCTGCTTGCATCTTTCAAGAAATGTTACTAGCTTCCTCAATGCTTCTTCGGATGAATCTCCATATGCCATGAAATCGTCCATATAAATATCAACACTGTCATACGTCAGATCAGAGAAAATACGTAAAATTGCCCTCTAGAATGTTGCAGGTGCATTACAGAGACCAAATAGGAGGAATTTGAATGCGAATGTTCCCCAAGGGCATGTAAATGTGGTCTTATCCTGATCTTCAGGAGCTATTTGGATCTGGTTGTACCTGCTAAATCCGTCCAGGAAGGAGAAAAGCTTCTACCTAGCTAATGTATCCAAGACTTGGTCAATGAATGGTAATGGACAATGGTCTTTCTGAGTTGCCTTATTTGATTCTCTGTAGTCCACGCATATTTTCCATTTACTGTTTTTCTTAGGGACCAGTACCAATGGAGAAACCCATTGGTTGTCTGAAATGGGGTAGATAAATCCCATGTCCATCAAATTTTGGAGCTCTTCCTTAACAATGTTTTTCAGAGCAGGGTTCATTCTTCTCTGGGGTTGCCTCACGGGACGACAAACCTCCTTAATGTATATCTTATGGGTGCATATCTTAGCAGAAATTCCCTTCATATTTCAGTAGTCCCAAGCGAAGGCTTCTTTGTGTTTCTGAAGAACATCCAAGAGTTGTTTCTTCTGGGACTCTGAAAGATCTAGATTGATATTCAAGACTTTTCCTAGTTCTATTTCCATGGAAAAACTATCATGGGGCGCAGTTGTAGGTAGCTCATCAAATCCATCTGCTGTTCCAATACTTTCCTGAGTTTCACAACTCAAGACAGACTCTAGAATCTGCTGATTCAAATATGAAATAGAACAGGCATCACTGATAAAGGTAGTAATTGTGTCATCTTCCATTTCAGTTTCAACTGGAGGGCCTGTCCAATAGTAAGAACTTGTCTTAACTCCTCATTTTCTGATTTAGACTCTTTCCTGTATAAAGATTCCTTTCAGCTTGTTGATTTTGCTGATGGGTTAGGTTCTACGGGAGGATATAACACTAGATTCTTAGTGTTTTTCCCATTTGAAATGATCATATGTCCAGACTGACACCCAATATAAGCATTTGCGTTTCCAACCCGATCTTCCCAGAACCAGGGGATGGCTTCCAGCTGGAGATTGCGTTTGGAGTACTAGGAAGTTCACAAGGTAGTGCCATGAATCAACCGAAATTATGATATCTTCTAACTTCCCTACTGGTTTCACTATAGATCGATCTGCCAGTTCTAACACTGTAGGTGTGTGTTTTAAGTTATGAAGACCTAATGCACGCATAGTTTCAACAGTGATGACATTTATAGAAGCACCGAAATCTACCAGTACATTTGGAATTTGTACCCCATTAATTTGCATGGTTAAAATTGGGTTCCCAGGATCCCTATACTATACAAGCGTGGACCTTCCCATCATGAAATCTGATAAATTCCCCATTACGTGAATGGTGAGCCAGTCTCTTGATTTCTTTTTAGGCTTCTTAGCACAATATTCCCTAAGAGTTTTTGCATATATAGGTACGTCGCTTATAGCTTGCAACAAGGGAATCTTGACAAATAAATTCTGTAACTCCCCTAATAGGTCAAATTCAGCTTGATGGGTTGGTTTACTCAAAGCCAACCTTTCTAGATAGGGTGGTTCAGCTTGGTGTTTTTGAGTAACTGGTAGTTGAGGTGGTGTATGATTTTTGTTGACTCGGTTTGGTTGCTCTTCAACCATTTCTAGTTCCTTTTCCTCACTATCAATTTGTCCAATGATATCTGGTGAGGGTTGAACATCTACTGTCCACCCAGATTGTAAATTCATCTCATAGAATTTTGTGGTAGAGATGCTATATGAAGGTAGGTTGAGGGTGTTAGCTTGTTAAGCCCCTTTATTGTTAGGATTTAGATTGGATTGGATGGGAAGTTGGGACGAATAGGCTGATTACCGGGAGGCACATTAGAGGGCAAATGAAGTTGTTGTTGTGGCATTGACTGGGGAAAATGACCAGGAGGAGAAGGTCCCCACCCGTTTGGAGCCCACATGGAACTTGAAATAGCTTGAGGAGCCCACTGCTGCCAAGGTGGAAACTGGTATTGGGGCCACATGGGCGGATAAGGCATGGACTGGGGACCCATATTAAAATTGCTAAAATATTGAGATGGATTTGGAAACATACCTTGATTTCCTATTGACGGTTGAGGTTTCCATGGCTTTTTAGGTCACATAAAGTACAACTACTCCATCTCTTTACCTGTCCCTTGAAAAACCACTTTTAGTCTTGACAAGGATGGGCATGAACTTGTCACATGATTCAACTCATAGATTACACACTCCTCGACAAAGTTTAATGGACATGCCCTTTATGGGTGTTTCTTTTTGCATGTTGGGCAAAATAAAGCCATAGTTATTTCCAATTCTAGTCGTTTTTGTTTTACCTGCAACATGTCTATTTGTTTAGACAAGGTACTTAGGATATCAGTCCTCAGGCTATCCAATACATTCCCAATTTCTGCTTTTGTAACACCTCCACTAGATACTTTTGTTGATCGAATCCCTTGTTTATTCCTTGCAACTCCCCTTGAGCACTGGATGCACAACTCGCAGATGGTGTCAAGGTTCTCCTTTGATATATCTCCCTTTCCGACTATATTTAACAATTCCAAAGAGTCTTCTTGGAAGGCCCGGAGAAGGATAATTTTGAGAATGTCCTTATCCATGTCAGAGTGTCCTGATATCTGCAATGTGTATTTAAAGCGTTCCACACAGTCTTCCATATTTTCATCCTCTTTCTGTGTAAATTTGAAAAGTTCTTCTTTAATATTTCGTGATATACAGTAGTCCTGGTACTTCTCCAAGAAGGCAGTTCTCATCTCCTCTCATGTGGTGATAGACCTTCCCCTAAGACCCATAAACCACCGCAAGGCTGTCCCTTTTAGCGTAGCAGGGAAGATTTTCAATTTATGAGCATCCATTATACAATCATACCCTTGACACACAATGTCAAATTCAAACAAAAATGTGTCAGGGTCTTCTGAAGTAAGCCCATGGAAACTGAGTAAAGATGTTAAAGGAATGGGCTTTGTTGGTGCGCCAGCCTCTAAATCCCCAATTGGGAAGTCAATAGTAGAGGTTGTAGGTGCCATGAATATCCTCAAATACTCACTGGGTACTTCAACAGGCTCCGCTGGAAGGGCTTTTCTCACAACAATTCGAGTTGCCTTAACAATGCTCCCTGTATCCTTTGGTGATAGAAGGGTCTCTACAATTTCTTCCTCCCTGTCACAGTGGCTTGACCCTTCATATCTCTTCTCTAAAACTTCTTCCTCCCTATTGATATGGACCATTCCCTCGCATGATTTACTTACAACTTCTTCTTATTCTGTTACTAGCAACGATAGCCCTTTATCAAGCGTATTGTTGCTTGTCTCTTCGGCTACTAGAAGGGCCTGTTGTATCAAATCAGCATGAGGTGCTGTGGACAACACTGTTTGATCTACATATTGTTCCTTAGATCTTGTCTGCGCACCTACACCTAGCCTCATGAATGCATGGGAAGATGCCTCTGATTCAACTTTTGCAATGATTTACTAGATATAAGTGTTCCTTCCCAAATCCTGTCCTCCCATCTTTGGGGCTCTCCCTCTGCCCCTTTTTTTGGCTCTCCGTTCATACAAGTTGGTGTGATGAAAAATGTTTCTATCAATTTAAATGCTCAAGGCCTAGAGTAGGGCATCAAAAGACCATTCCCTCCCCAAGACAAGAGATCACGTTGAAAAGAGGATAGTTAACGGAAAAAAATAAAATAAAACAGGAACCTAGGGTTCAGGGCTGTCATGCGGAAAGAGTTATTTTTGCGGAAAAACCTAACCTCCCTAGGAGTCTAAGACTCTCTAGTGACAAACAAACCAAACAAGAGCAATCCTTCTCTAAACACACGTTA
>APFE031462757.1:0-22221 GCA_000404065.3 Pinus taeda
CATCCATACACTCTTTTCCTTGGCAGCTCAGAATAGTTGGAAATTCCATCAAATGGATGTAAAAAATGCTTTTGTGAATGGAGATATGAAAAATAATGCTTTTATATCTCAACCATAAGGATTTGTTGTGCAGGGCAGGAACATAAAGTATGCAATATTGTAAAATCCATGTATGGCCTCAATCAAGCACCGTGAGCCTAATATGCGAATTTAACTGAGAATCTTCTGAAACTCAACTTAAAACATTATGAACTTAATGATGCAACTTTGCTTGTCAAGAAAGTTGGAAAAACAGTTGTATAACTTGTGCTGTATGTAGGTGATCTTCTGATGATAGGGAACAATGAGAGCTACATTGCATCCATAAAGAAGGAATTGAGGAAAGGTTTTGAAATGAAAAATTTGGGCAATGTTCACTACTATCTTGGTATTGAAGTAACTCAACATCCAAAGTTTATATTCCTCTCTCAAAAGAACTACATTGGATATTTTCTAAACAAGTTTGGCATGATTGAGTGCAATCCTTTGAATACTCCAATGGAACATAATTTAAAGCTCACATCAACTGAAGGAAAAAAATTTGAGGATGAAATGAAGTGTAGACAACTTGTAGGAAGTCTCAACTGCTTGACTAATACCAGACCAAACATTTAATTTGTTGTAGGAATCCTCTCTAGGTTTATGAAAAATCCTTGTGAGGTTCATTGGTCTGCAACAAAAATAGTTCTAAACTACTTGAATGGAACTCAAGACTTTGGACTTAAGTATACACAGGTGAATGACTTCAACTTGATTGGATACTCTAATTTATATTTCAATGGAGATAAAGAAATTTGGGTATCTACTTTAGGTTATGTTATGAGTCTTGGATCAGGAGTTGTCTCGTGGAGGTCACACAAACAATTAGTCCAGTAGATTCCACAACTGAGGTAGAATATGTGGTAGAAGCTGAAGCAACAAAGGAAATTGTGTGGGTCGGGAAAATTCTAGAGGATTTGTAGGAGAAACAAGCACATTCAACTCCTCTTTTGATTAATAACACTTCTACAATAAAGTTGGCAAAGAAACCAAAGTTCTGTGATCGAACCAAGCACATAAATACAAAATATCATCTCATTCGACATCATGTTAAGGGAAAGATTATCCACTTATGCCATTGTTCCACAACTAAGAAGATCATAGACATCTTCACCAAAGAGCTTGGAAGAGAAAAGTTTGAAAAATTCAAAATGATGGTTGGACTCACTGACATCCCTTCAAATTAAGTGGGGGGAATGTTGACACCAAATCTGAAAGGATTATTGTAAATATTATTAGTTATGCATTTGACCAAACCAAGAGACCTTGGAATTGGAATCCCAAGAGTCTCTCCACTCATGTATAAATTCATGATATGGGTAATGCAATAAACAAGTTCATTCGGAGTTACCCTTTTGGCCTGACAATATTAAACCCTAGGATTAATATTATAAACCCTATGAATAATATTATACCCTATGAATATGAACCCTTAGATTAATAAACCCAAGGGATTGATATTAAAAACCCAAGGGATTAATACTAAAACCCCAAGGGATTTTAAACCCAAGGTATATAAACCCTAAGATAAGCATGACCGACCATGGATGAACATAGTTGATTTTCATATTGAGACAATCCTTGTCACAATGTGACACTGGACCATGGTTTACCATGATTAATTTTCATATCAAGATAATCTTTGTCACAATGTGATTAATAAACCCAAGAGATTAATAAACCTAAGAAATTTATATTATAAACTCAATGGATTATAAACACTAAAATCAATGCACATTATTAATCTAATTAATTTGAAATTAATGTATATCATACATCTAGTTATATCAAATTATAAATCAACATATACACTGAAATCAATGCTTCTACTACAAGGAATCAAATAGGATTATAAATCAACATTTGTAGTAAAATCAATGCATCTAGTGCGAGCAATTAAATAAGACAGGTGATCAACATATACATTGAAACCAATGCATCTAATGCAAGCAATCAAATAGGATTAGAATTCAACATCTATGTTGAAATCAATGCCTCTATTGGAAGCAATCAAATAGGATTAAATATCAACAACTACAATGAATTCAAAGAAATCAATTAAATAAGAGTAGGAATCAACATCTACACCGAAATTTATGCATTTGTTTTAGTGAAAAACCACATTCATGGCTTTCTAAATGATTTTTTTTTTTCTTTTGCAAATGTCTTACTTCCTCTCTCCCTCGTCTCTCTCTCTCCCTACCATCTATATCTATATCTCCCTCCATATCTCCTTTTTCTCTCTATCTCACTCCCCCAAACACACAGTCTCTCTTTTCGAATCTATCTCTCTCTCTCCTTCCCTCAGTCTCTGTCTCTCTATCTGCCCCCCATCCATATATCTATCTCCCTTAGTCTCTCCTTATTTGTTTCTCTATCTCATCCCCTAAACATACATACACTCTTTCCATATCAATCTATCTCTCTCTCCCTCCCTTTTCCTCTTTGTCTCTATATCTTCCCTCTCTCTCCCTCTCTCTCCTTCTCTCTGTCTTCCATCCTGCTCTGCACTCTCATGAACTCTATCTTCTTCTCTCTCTCTCCACATTTCTCTCTCTATTTATTTCTTCTTCTTTCTCTATTCCCCTCCTCTCTCCTCTATCAATCTTCCTTCCTCCCCACCTTCGAAATTAATAACATTATTATTTTATTTTCTGATTAATATTTATATTAAGATTATTTTATTTTATTTAATAGTGATTTTTTTTGGGAAACTACTTACGAAATTAAAACATACCAAAGTATTAAGAGCAAAGACTTATTTTTATACTAGTTATAAATTCGAATCATGTCATGTTATGAACACTATTTAAAATGAGCACTATTTAAAATGGGTCTAATTTATCGTTTTTAAATTCATAATAAAATTTAAAACAGAGTTTGAATGGGTTTTTCACTAACTTTCATGGACTTGGTCCATCTCCAAACTTAATATTTATAACCGATGACAAATTCACAGTATCAAGTAGATTAATCAATAGTCTTAGGTTAATTGTCTATCTAACTGAAAATTATTGAGTCGAGAGGCTCATTCTACAATCCAACATGAGGGGATGTGTAAGTTTGTCCGTCCGTCTGTTCCTATTTAAAATAAAAATAAAAAATAAAAATTATATTCTAAACACAAATTAGTTTTCGATGTAATTAAAAAAATGAATAGAAAAAAAATATATGAGTAAGATGTGTAATCTTATACTTTTCAAATATTTCAACAAGAGATTTAAATAAACTATTTGAAGATCTATTATAAGTAATTTATGTTGATATCAACTTCCATATATATCTTTATATAGATTTTTTTTGTTAAAATAAAATAATTAATGTTGTATATGAAAAATTATTCAATATGGGTTAATCAATAAAATATTTTAATAAGAATCAATATTGAAATATACTTAAAAATATACTAATAATACAAAAAATATTTGATTTGTGTAAGAAAGTTTCTCGATAATACATGTGATGTTAATATTTTAATATAAAATTAGGTATATATTATATTAATTTAAAAAAGATTATGTATATATCATGGAAAATTTAAGTTTTTATGGTTAAAACATTTATTTGGTTCTATATATACTCTATTTGGCATTCAAAAATACAATTTAAACTATGAAAAATAACACATTATATTTTGCACTTTAAAGAAGTTTGCACGCCAAGAAATTTGATCTCTCTCTCTCGGCTCATGTTAGATCTGTACTTAAGATAGATCTATGCTTGTAGGTTCTAAAAAATCATGGATCAATGTTCTTCACGGAAGAAATATCATTGGGATATGCGTAGGTGGAGGAAACCATATTACTTGAGGAGCCCATTTGATTCGAAATTGAGCCCGAGGTTGGGGTGGATAGCAGTGAAGAGCAACTGGACAAAGCCAGGGAAGGATTGAAGGTGTCTAAGGCTTGGAAAGAATTCAAACTGGGTTGAAATGAGTTTGCAAAAGAGACAAGAGATTTAGGCGGATTAGGGTTATCGAGAACAATTTTAGGAGAGTTAGAATGATTATTAATAGATCTTAATTTTTCATAAATAGAGCGAAATCTTGAATTATAATTATTGTATGAATTATTTGCTATTTATATGAGTTTTTTTATTTTTATTTAAGTCGACGCTATTTGTATTGAGGGCAAACAATCATTCTTACACATCGCCTCCATACTGGGATGTAGAATGAAGATACTAGACATTGATGGTTTCGAACTAATTTCAAAGATATATATAAAGAAGATAATGAACCAAATTCATGTTTATCCGAATTGTGAGTTGGAAGTTTGATTATTTGTTGCAAAACCATCACATGGTTATTGCCAATGAAAACATAATAACCTATCGCAATTATGCAGAAAATAAAACCAAACAATACCTTCACACAACCATTGATTCCTGGGGATTTATATTTATATTCTAGGATGTGCTTGAGAGAATCTTGTAAAATAGTAATCGTCATCAAGAATTGCAGAGGTATATGAAAAAAATAGTCAAGAAAAGAAGAAAACCTCACAAACTGGCTAAAACCCCTCACTCAAAATTTCAGCAACATCTTAGTGTCATAGGCTGGGGATTTATTGAACTGAGTAGCCACCTATTTTTATAGTTCCGATGTTGTTAATTAACGATATGGGTTATTCTTGATATATAGATTGACCATAAAATGAGTTTGGTTGGTTCCACTAACTACTTTGGAAAACGTTCAAATTTTCTTTAAGGTTGTTCCATCATGTAAGTTAAAAACTTATACAATTTGAACTATCTAAATACTAGTTGGACGTTGCTTTAGTTTTTTACCTTGAGCATGAGTACATAATTTTATTGGTGGAATAAACTGATTTTATTAGAAAAATAAACTATAAGTTGATTCCCGATAATCCAAAATACACCTAGAGAAGTGCTTGCATTAACTCTTGAAGAGTGATACTCTCCAAGGAATGATATGCCTGATGATGAAATATGTAATCATACTTATACCATCTTGACCACAAGATGTTATTGAAGAGATTGAGCAAACTCATAGGTGTCATCAATTAGTAGGAGGGGTCGAGGTGACCTTTGTTATGGTTATTGTCAGAAAGCCATACTCCATTTGATCTAGTACTTGTAACCATGTTAAGTGTTGAGACCAGAACACTGCTAAGATATAATCAAAATAAATAGGAATAATGTGTAAGAGTTATCAATTTTGATTGCATCCAAACATGTGATTGAATATAGAAAAATTTGATCAATCCGTTCAATCCCACTGTTGTAAGCATTTTTGATAAATCTACAATTGGGGTTATCTCAGGTGGTTGGGTAGAATGGTTATTATCTCCCCCACCCACACTTAATTCTATGAGAGTGACATTATCATGATGAAAAATATTGTTGTAATGACTACATGCCTATGAATAAAAAAAGGTCCTAGTGACGTGATCCAAACTCATATGTGCCAACAATCAATAGAAGAGGTCAAGGTGAGTTTTGTTAAGGTTATTTTTGGAAATCCATCTTCCATTTGATCCAATCCTTTTAAGATTGTTAACTATTGAGACCAGAACATCGCTAAGATATAATCTAAATAAATAGGAACAATGTGTAAGAGTAATAAACATCTATTGCATCCCAAAATGTGATTAACTATAGAAAAATTTGATCAATCCGATCAATCCTATTGTTGTAAGCATTTTTGATAAATCTGCAATTAGGGTTATATTGGGTAGTTGGGTAGAATGGTTATTATCTACCCCATCCATGCTCAATTTCATGCGAGTGACATCAAAATTATGGGAAATATTGCTGTAATAACTAAATGCCTATGAATAAATAAAAAAGGTCTCCATGATGTGGTCCAATGGTTAGGTGGGGAAGTTTGGTCCCCAGAAGTCATGTGGTCCAATCCCAAATGGGACTATGTATGCCTGAAAACTGTTCCAAGCATAATTTTTTCTTTTGAAAATAAAAAAGCATTTATGGCTTGTCCATTTCCTATTGGCCTCCATCATAGCTATGGTGACCATTGAAAATGTGAAGATTAATAATCCAATTCCAATTCTCTAAAGTTAAGAAATGTCAGTTTCATTTCTCGTCATACCTTGTAAGAAGAGAACATGCATGAGAATGACATTATGCAGTGGCAGAAGGATTACCTGAATAATATATAGAATTAATTGTAGCTATGTTGCTGGTATTTGGAATTATTGCATCCAAGTCTTCGACCATCATTGTGCTTTGTCAATCGTAAGCTTTAGGCCATCATCATCGGTGAATCTTACCAGGGGTATCACCATTGAAATACATGGACAATACAAATGAGACCAGAAATACATGGTGTTATGAAACCATCCCAAGAAAAGATAGAAGAGATAGATCAACGCCTTAGAATTCAGCCTCTTCAAGGGGGCAACCTCCTTTACATTACATAAATGAACAATTCTTTGATGATACAAATGAGAAACCTCCTTTCTATATATAGGAGTCTAAGGGGTCACAATATACCCAGCTGACCTAATAATAATAATATAAGGGCACAACAATAATAATAGTGTGCTTCTATGGGGTCAGTAATAACAATATGGGTACAATGGGGGCACAACAATATTAATAAGGGGTACAACTACCATAGTAATGGGGTAATCACTAGTATTATAGGGACCCAACACATGGACACATGTAGGTGCATCACTTTTCTTCATTTAGAGGCATTGGAATAGTTCGCCACTGGATGTGATAGGTGGCATATGTACATAGTGTTATGTAACCAACTCATAAAATAGAAGAAAATATAGGTCAATGACTTCAAAATCAGCCTCTTCAAGGGGGCAACCTCCTTTACATTACACAAATGAATAATTCCTGGATGATACAAATGAGAAAACATCCTTTATATATATAGGAGTCTAAGGGGTCACAATACACAAAGATGACATAATAATAATAATATAAGGGCACAACAATAATAATAGTATGCTTCTATGGGGCACAATAATAAAAATATGGGTACAATGGGGGCACAACAATAACAATAAGGGCTATAATGACAATAGTAATGGGGGAATCACTAGTATTATAAGGACCTAACATGCCCCTCTCCTTCAAAAAATTGTTTTCCTCAACATTTGAATAGTTTTGGATGCTTCTGTATAAAATTCTCACACTCCCATCTGAAATCTTTAGCGGGTAAGTTCTTCCAGTTGATCAGATACTCCGAAATAGATCAATTTTGTAGCTGTCGAGTTCTAGTTTCTATGACTGCTTTAGATTCTAATATGAATTTTCCTTCCTCATCAAGTTTTGGCAATATTGTTTGAATTGGGAGTTTATCACCTATAACCTTCTTTAAGCATGAAACATGAAAAATTCAGTGCACTCGGGAAGCTACCGGAAGCTCCAATTTGTATGCCATAGTACCAGTCGTTTGCAACACTTTATACGAACCATAATACTTTGGTGATAATTTATTATCCTTCTTAGCTTGCTTGAGGGACATTTGTTTATATGGTTGTAGCTGTAGGAATACCCAGTCACCTACATCAAAATTTCTTTCGCTGCAATGTTGATTTTCCTGTTGTTTCATTCTATTCTGCGCTAAAGTGAGGTTATCCTTTAAGAGTTGGAGAACTTGTTGTTGATGCTCGATGTGATCTTCCATTGCTTGAACCTTATAATTTTCTCTTAAATATGATGTGATGGATGGTGGATGATATCCATAAAGTTCCATAAATGGGGTCATTTTTGTTGCAGTATGGAAGGAAGTGTTATCACCATTCAACTAGAGGGCAACCATTTGACCCATTGTGTCTATTTATTAGATACAAAGAAACGAAGATATACTTCCAAACAGTTGTTTGCTATCTCAGTTTTCCATCAGATTGAGGATGATAAGATGAGCTATGAGTTAACTGAGTACCAAGACAAGAAAATAATTATGTCTAAAAATTTCTAGTGAAAATGGGATCTCTGTCGCTTACAATAATCTTTGGGTTTCCATGTAACTTTTGAATTGTTTCCATAAATGCAGTAGAAACTGTATTGACTTTAAATGGATGCACAAAAGTGTGCATACTTGGTAATTCTGTCAACTACCATCATGGTGACACTTTTTCCTTTAGACTTGGGTAAACCTATGATAAAACCCTTTGAAACCTCCTCCCAATGTTGGCTTGGAATGGATAAAGGTTGTAACCTGGGGTCTTAATTATTTCAACTTTATTTTGTTGGCAAACCAAACATTCCACCACAAACTTTTGAATATCCGATTTAAGGCCATCCCAAAAAAATTCCTTCTTAACCCTATGGTAAGTTTTTAAAAATTATGAGTGCCCTCCTAAGAGAGAGGTGTCCAATTCCATAAGAATCTTCTGTTTGAGTTGGGAATTCTTACATAGGTATAAGTGATCTTTGTACCATAACGCATCATTTTTCTAGCTAAATGTATCAGATGTATTGGGATCTTATTGTATCTTTTGGATGAGTTCCCACACTTCTTCATCATTCTTCCATTAATCCCTTTCTTCGTTTATCCAATTTGGTTGGATAATAGAAATGGCGCACAACAATGCTTCACATCCTCATCCTTTCTTGAGAGTGCATCTGCCACCACATTTTGCTTCCCTTTTTTGTAGATGATTTCAAAGTCATAACCCAACATCTTTGTGACCCACTTTTGTTGCTCTTCAGAGTATAATCTTTGTTCTAAAAAGTATTTAAGGCTATCATGATCCATTTTTACCTTGAAGTGTCTTCCCATTAGGTAGGGTCGCAATTTCTTAAGTGCATGGAGTATTGCCACATTTCCTTCTCATAAATAGCTTTGTGTAAAAACTTTCCCTTGATTGGACGACTTTCAAAAGCAATGGGTCTTTCATCTTGCATTAAAACAACACCAATTCCATTTCCTGAAGCATCACATTCCACAATAAAGGTTTTTGTGAAGTCCGGTGTAGCTAAGACCGGTGCTTGGCACATTGCCTCTTTAAGATGTTCAAAGGCCTTTGTTGCTTCCGGAGTCCATGAAAATGCATCTTTCTTCAATAATGTTGTTAGAGGTGCTGCTATTCTCCCATAATTCTTAACAAACTTGCGATAATACCCTGTCAACCCGAGAAATCCTCGCAGATGCTTTACGGATGTGGGGATTTTCCATTCCTTAATGGCTTTAATTTTGCTAGGGTCTA
Organism: Pinus taeda; assembly: GCA_000404065.3. Classification (NCBI taxonomy): domain Eukaryota; kingdom Viridiplantae; phylum Streptophyta; class Pinopsida; order Pinales; family Pinaceae; genus Pinus; species Pinus taeda. The sequence continues at coordinate 9,231 of APFE031462757.1, forward strand.
CCTTAACTCCTTCATGAGATACAATATGACCCAGATATTCCACCTCTTGGACTCCAAATAAGCATTTGGATCTTTTTGCATATAATTGTTTCTCCTCCAATAGTTGTAGCACCCTATCAACATGTTCAACATGATCCTTCCAAGACTTGTTGTAGATTAGTATATCATCAAAAAAACTAACACAAATTTTCTAAGGAAGGGTTTGAAAATGGAATTCATCAAACCTTGAAATGTAGAAGGTGCATTGGTAAGGCCAAAAGGCATGACAAAAATTCATAATGACCCTTATGAGTTCTAAATGTTGTTTTCAGAATGTCTTCAGTCTTCATTTTGATTTGATGATATCTTGAATGAAGATCCAACTTGGCGAAGTAAATTGATCCATGCACTTCATCCAATAATTCATCAATGACAGGAATGAGAAATTTATCTTTAAAAGTGAGCTTGTTGAGCTTCCTATAATCTAGACACATGTGCCATGATATATCCTTCTTGTGAACCAATACCGCTAGAGAAAAGAAAGAACTTTGACTAGGTTGAATTATACCAGCCTGTACCATTTCTACAACCATATGTTCAATTTCACTCTTTTGGGCATAGGGATATCTGTAAGGCCTGATGTTTGGAGGAACACTTCCTAGAACCTAATGAATAGCATGATCATGATCACAAATAGGTGGGAGGCCTTTGGGAGTCCCGAATAACTTGGAATGATTGTCTAAGATTTTTTGGAGATCTAGAGAAATATATGATTTCGATGCAGGAACCTATAACAAACATAATTGTGCAATTACGCTTCATTGTTCTTTCTTTAGAAGATTTGTCATTCTGCTAGAGCTGATTATATTTCCCAGTTTCCCTACGATAACCCTTAATTCAACTTCCTTTCCTTTCGAATAAAATTTCATGAAAAGTTCTTGAAAATTAAAAGTTATTGTACCCAAGAATTGTAGCCATTGGACTCCTAGTACAACATCAACATCACCCATTGGAATGGAAAGCATTGGTCTATTCAATACATATTATCCCATGGATAACTTGATATTATGGCACTTTCTAGATAAATTTATGGTTCCTCTACTTGCAACCATCACTTGACACTCTGGTGCTGGATATAAGAAGCAATTCAATTCCTTGGATATATTACAATGAATAAAATTATGGGCACTACCCGAATCAATAAACAATATTACCTTTTTCTTCTTGATATGTCGTTCTATCTTGATAGTTTTAGGAGTGGTGATTCCAGCTAATGCATTACAATATATGGTCAGATTCATTTCTTCTTTCTCTATGTTTTGTTCCTGGTGTATATCCTCTTCTTTTGAAATTTCTTGTTCCTTTTATTCCTCCTCTTCACAATCTATGTAAAATAATTTCTTCTTAGCACACTTATGACCTTTAGTGTATTTTATATCACAACTATAACAAATCCCTTTTGCTCTTTTCTCTTCCAGTTGTTGTGGTGTCAACCTTGTAGGTTGTGGAAGTCTAGGGCCAAAAACACTTCCATGTTTATAGTTGTGAGTGGTAGGCTTCCTTGTTGCCACAATTTTTCTTTCCAACCTGAATATCTTCTCCAATGAATCAGGTTCGGAAAGGTGAACTTCATGTTGGATGTTATCCTTTAAAGTCCCTATGAACACATCAATCCTATGCTCCTCTAGAATATCTTTTACTCTTATATTCAATTTTTGGAATTCCTCAATGTGCTCTGTTATCACTCAGGTTGTCCCTAGGGCTCCTAAATAGGGATACGACCGAGGTAACCACAAACCAATCTTTGAATTACAGGTTCTAGCCCACCTGTAATTGGAGAGGGCTCTCTCCTTCTGATTCAACCTTAGTTGATGATTTTAGGCTAGCGTTCTGACTTCAAGGGAGTGTTGTTTGTGATTGGATGGGAGGTAGGATCCTCGAGCAAAGAGGCAAGGTAAAGTGTGATAAGTTTCGAACCATTGGGCATGGAGTCACAGTTTGAGGCTTTCTTGCGTTTTCTTGGTCACAAGGGGATACGGAGCGGGATAGCCACACAGGATACAACTTTCAATCGGCTGAAAGTATGGTATGGGAATCAAGGATGAAAGGCAAAAGAGAATCATTTCATCATGCTGAACAAAGAGGAGAAATGGATGAATGGGACCTAGGAGCAATTAAAAATTCCTAAACATGCATTCATATGTGAAAGAAATAGCGTAAACACGATCATTCAAGTGTACATGCTCATAACTATTTCTGAAGAAAACATCGAGAAATGCAGAAATTGAACTTAAGGTGTAATGAAACAAATCTTAAGCTATTCTTTTTTCCTGCGATTTAGGAAGCGGAACGGTGGTAAAAACATAAAAATAAACAGAGGGGAGAAACACTTATTGGATCATGTAGAAGCACAGGAATTCCGTAATCATTCCTTGGCCAAGAGAAAACATCAAGTAGTTTCGCAATCCATGCTTTCAGCAATCTTTGACTATGGAAATTATGACAGTTACAGTGCGAGTCTCTGCTCGGAGACAATGCTAGAAAGAAGACTGACCAACAACTACTACCAACCAACCAACCCCTCACAACATTGCTCAGGGTGGTATTTATAAGCAAAATATCGGAAATACATCGTTACAATTGACCTAGACAGGTCTGCTAGAAAACTCTTCAAAAATCTAAGTGTTGCTGGAATTAAATGCAAGTAAATCTTTTTGGCTGCACTGGGGGCAGCTGAATCAGAATAGGTGATGAGGTGGCCCTTGGGGGCTAGATGCGGTGCTGCTGGAATGATTGTGCTTTGGGAACTGCAGTTCGGCTCTGGTGTGAGTTAAATGCACAATAATTATGATTTGAGGGGTTCGAGTGGCTTCGCCCTCTTTCTATGAATCTGCTGGAAGGTATTAAATGTTCTCCTGCTTCGGGCTGCTGCTCAAGATTTTCGCTGATACTCTTTGTCGCTACATTGATGGCTTCCGCCATCGACTGATACTCTTTGACACGCTTGATGCCTGATGATTTGATCTGATACACTTTAAACTCTGTCATTGATCTGCTGCTGTCTTTAAACCGGATAACTTTGGCACGGTCGGGCGATTTTCGGGCTTTTCGATGCACCAGGGGTCAATAAATCAAAAGATTCCCCGAATTCCTCGAAATGGCCTATTTCTCGCAGCTATGCGCGATTAGCACTTTCGCGCTAATCGTGCATTGAGAACTGCCTCTGTTTCTTGTTCTGGAGCTCCGAAGTACGATTTTTCTTCCTGCGCGAAGTTTCGGCTTTCTGGCTGCTGACGTCAGCATGACGTCAGCTGTATGGCATATGACGTCAGCTGTGGTGGGTCCCTGGTACAAAACGACGTGGTGAGGTGATGATACTGGAGGTAATACGATGAAGAAGCTCCGATGCGATCGCAATATCGTATCGGCGGGGAACAGAGGGTGCTTGAGTTGGACATTCGGTGCTTGCGACCGCCGACCACCGATATCGCAATATCGCGTCGGGTGGTGACGGATGGGTGATATCCTGCATGGAGAGGAAAGTGCGATGTTGCGATGTGATCTGGCTTTAAGGTTCTGCGGAGTGTAAGCTTTGGGCAAAGAAGAGCAAGTTGGTGGGTGCGAAGGGCATTTCGAGGTTTCGCAAGGGGTCCAATTATCTCAGAGGGATTTCATACTTTGGAAGGAGTCCATTGTATCCGGGAGATGGTTTGGAAGTCAAGGGTTCTTGCTAAGTTTTAGATAACTTGAGCAATTCCCAGGGGTGCCTATGGTTATTTTTCAACCAGGGGGAGGGATATTACGTAGGGGGATTTTACTTGATATTAATAAGGGGATGGGAAGAATAGGGAGCTAAATAATAATGTTAGTGGTTAATATGGAGGTGGTAAGAAAGTGCTAAGTTCAGGAGACCTTAGGCTGTTATAAGGGGGTAGAACCGTGCTTTAGCGAAAGTACGGAACAAATTTGAGTAAAGCAGATCTTTACCCAAACTAGCATTATGAAAATGATGGAACTTCAGAGGTGTCAAGCAGATCTTGACCTCTTTTGGGGAAGTTAGTTAATGATTGGGATGACAGAGAAGGGGAGTTAGTTATACCTCTTTTGAGCTTCTTGCATAGAATTACATGCTGATTTTGCCTTAAATGAGATGGCACCTGAAAATCTGGAACTGATCAGCAATTAGGATTCAGCAACCTCAGAACTACCTACCCAGCCTACTTACCTAACATTTTTTCTTCTTTTGTTTGAGGTGCACTTAGACTTGCAAACCCATCATTCATTTTTTCTTTTGATGCTTTTCCTATCTACATACTACCCTTATTTCTTCCAGGGCCCAGATTAAACTGTTGGGCTCCTCTGCTTCTCTGCCTATCTAAGAATCTGCCAAGATTAAACTGTTTGGATAGATTTACATTCTCTATATTCTAAAATGGGAAATTTAAACCTAGGGAGACCAAGATTAAGCTGTTTGGACCTCCCTTTAACCGAAAAATTGGCGATACTAGGATAACTTTACAAAATTTAGAAGGCAATTGAATGAACTTGAAGTAGCTTTCTTCACTTGGAGACTGTTACACAAATATGGAGCATTGCAGCAAGCAAAGTACGACATATTTGGCCTGTAAAATGCCAATCATGAAATATGAATAACCTGTTGTGGCAGGAAGCTAACAATGGCTCCACTTGGGGATGGCTTCTCCTTGCGAGAAGTCAAGAACAACAGGTCAAAACGCCTTGGTCTTCAGTTCTTGCTGTCTTCTGCAAAATTGTTTTCTCCGGGTGCCTTATTTTTCCTACCTACTTACCCTAACCAACACTTACTTTGCTGTTAGTGAAATCAAACAACCAGTGCAGCCATTTAAGCAACTGAGAAACAAGATGAACTTGTTGACTGATAGTTTCTGAATGTAAAATCATCCTTCGGGTATATGCCCTTATAACCAAAATTGTGGCGTATAAAGGTTGCTGTTGATGTATGTGGTCTTCACTGAGAAAGCATGCTAACGGACTTGGGTTAAGCAGAAGTTCCATGTAGTCTGCAATAGGATCAATAAACTCATCATGTGAGAGAACTTCTTCTGGGTCTTCTTGGTCAGATGGAGCGGCTGTGTCCTTGGTGGTAAGCTTGGCAGCCAACCCTTCTGTCTCTGTCTTGCCAATAGAATCATACAGAGTTTGTAAGTCAGCAGGTAGCGGTATTTCCTCCTGAGTTGGGGATGGGAGACTTCAGCATGATTCAGGGTCTTCTTGGTTAGATGGAGTAGTTGCATCTTCGGTAATGAGCCTAGCAGCTAGTCCTTCTGTCTTTGCTTTGAAACCCAGATCATACTCAATTTGCAAGTCAGCAGGTAACAATATTTCCGCCTGAGTTTGGGAAGGGATACTTCGGCATGATTCAGGGTCTTCTTGGTCAGATGGAGTAGTTGCATCTTCGGTAATGAGCCTAGCAGCTAGTCCTTCTATCCTTGCCTTGAAAATAAAATCGTACAAAATCTGTAATTCAGCGGATAACACTGCTTTCCTATGGACTGGGGGAGGGAGATTTTGGTAAAACCCTTTAGGGTCGAGGAAATTATATGATTGTATCTGAACCTCCAAGAGTTCAATTTCATTCTCATATTTCTCAACCACTAACTCAAGGAAAAGTTTATTCTGGCCGCCTGGTATTTTTGACAATACTGCTCTGAAAAATTCTTCATTAAGCTCAAATTTTGACAAAATTTCTATGTATTTATCTAAAGCTTCATCAAATGGAATATCCTCCCAGAAATCGGTCATTCTCTCTCACTGTTAACACTTGGGGACATGGAGTACTTGGCTGTACAATTTGGTTCGTTCCTCAGTGGAGCCTTTGATTGAAATTGAAGTGGAGTCGCCAAGTGGATGCCTAGACTATGAAGTGCCTGATCTCTGTCCACCAGCAAAGACCAGAACTAAGCGTGACAAACTTTGAAGAATAGGAGCACTCTCTCCAGTGGGGTTTAAAAATGAAAAAAGCACTTGAATCCCCAATGAAGTACACAGGTAAAGGTCGACCGAGGCTTTTACAAGTCGGTTTCTTTCTCTGTAGAGCTGCAGACTAGTTTCATAAATTCATCTGAGGAGGTCCCCAGTGGAGTTGCCATTATGTTATCACTCAGGTTGTCCCTAGGGCTCCTAAATAGGGATACGACCGAGGTAACCACAAACCAATCTTTGGATTACAGGTTCTAGCCCACCTGTAATCGGAGAGGGCTCTCTCCTTCTGATTCAACCTTAGTTGATGATTTTAGGCTAGCTTTCTGACTTCAAGGGAGTGTTGTTTGTGATTGGATGGGAGGTAGGATTCTCGAGCAAAGAGGCAAGGTAAGGTGTGATAAGTTTCGAACCATTGGGCATGGAGTCACAGTTTGAGGCTTTCTTGCGTTTTCTTGGTCACAAGGGGATACAGAGCCGGATAGCCACACATGATACAATTTTCAATCGGCTGAAAGTATGGTATGGGAATCAGGGATGAAAGGCAAAAGAGAATCATTTCATCATGCTGAACAAAGAGGAGAAATGGATGAATGGGACCTAGGAGCAATTAAGAATTCCTAAACATGCATTCATATGTGAAAGAAATAGCGTAAACACGATCATTCAAGTATACATGCTCATAACTATTTCTGAAGAAAACATCGAGAAATGCAGAAATTGAACTTAAGGTGTAATGAAAAAAATCTTAAGCTATTATTTTTTCCTGCGATTTAGGAAGTGGAACGGTGGTAAAAACATAAAAATAAACAGAGGGGAGAAACACTTATTGGATCATGTAGAAGCACAGGAATTCCGTAATCATTCCTTGGCCAAGAGAAAACATCAAGTAGTTTCGCAATCCATGCTTTCAACAATCTTTGATTATGGAAATTATGATAGTTACAGTGCGAGTCTCTGCTCGAAGACAATGCTGGAAAGAAGACTGACCAACAACTACTACCAACCAACCAACCCCTCACAACATTGCTCAGGGTGGTATTTATAAGAAAAATATCGGAAAGACATCATTACAAGTGACCTCGACAGGTCTGCTTAGAGAATTCTTCAAAAATCTAAGTGTTGCTGGAATTAAATGCAAGTAAATCTTTTTGGTTGCGCTGGGGGCAGCTGGATCGGAACAGGTGACGAGGTGGCCCTTGGGGGCCAGATGCAGTGCTGCTGGAATGATTGTGCTTTGGGAACTGCAGTTCGGCTCTGGTGTGAATTAAATGTGCAATAATTACGATTTGAGAGCTTCAAGTAGTTTTGCCCACTTTCTATGAATCTGCTGGAAGATATTAAATTTTCTCCTGCTTCGGGCCGCTTCTCAAGATATTCGTTGATACTCTTTGCTGCTATATTGATGGCTTCCGCCGTCGACTGATACTCTTTGACACGCTTGATGCCTGATGATTTGATCTGATACACTTTAAACTCTGTGATTGATCTGCTGTTTTCTTTAAACCGGATCCTTTTGGCACGATCGGGCGATTTTTGGGATTTTTCGGCGCGCAATGGGCTAAGAAATCAGAAGATTCCCTGAAGATTCCTTGAAATGGCCTATTTCCCGTAGCGATGCGCGATTAGCACTTCGCGCTAATCGCGCATCGAAAACTGCCTCTGTTTCTTGATCTGGAGCTCCGAAGTGCGATTTTTCTTTCTGCGCGAAGTTTCGGCTTTCTGGCTGCTGACGTCACCATGACGTCGGCTGTACGGCGGATGACGTCAGCTGTGGTGGGTCCCTGGTACAGAGCGACGTGTTGAAGTGCTGATATTGGAGGTAATGCGATGAAGAAACTCCGATGTGATATCGCAATATCGCGTCGGCAGGGAACGAAGGGTGCTTGAGTTGGACACTCGGCGCTTGCGACTGCCAATCGGTGATATCGGAATATCGCATCGGTGGGGAATGGAGGGTGCTTGAGTTGGACACTCAGCGCTTGCGACTGCCGATTGGCGATATCGCAATATCACATCAGTGGGGAACGGAGGGTGCTGACCTGCATGGAGATGAAAGTGCGATGTTGCGATGTGATCAGGCTTTAAGGTTCTATAGAGTGTAAGTTTTGGGAGGAAAGAGCAAGTAAGTGGGTGTGAAGGGAATTTGAGGTTTCGGAAGGGGTCCGATTACCTCAGAGGGATTTTATACTTTGGAAGGAGTCCATTGTATCTAGGAGGTGGTTTTGGAAGTCAAGGGTTCTTGCTGAGTTTCAGATAAACTGAGCAATTCCTGGGAGTACTTATGGTTATTTTTCGACCAGGGGGAGGGATATTACGTAGGGGGATTTTACTTAATATTAATAAGGGGATGGGTAGAATAGGGAGCTAAATAATAATGTTAGTGGTTAATATGGAGATGGTAAGAAAGCGCTAAGTTCAGGAGAGCTTAGGCTGTTACAAGGGGGTAGGACCATACTTTAGGAGAAAATATGGAACAACTTTGAGTAAAGCAGATCTTTACCCAAGCCAGTGTTATGAAGATGAGGGAACTTAAGATGTGTCAAGCAGATCTTGACCTCTTTTGGGGAAGTTAGTTAATGATTGGGGAGAACAGAGAAGGGGAGTCAGTTATACCTCTTTTGAGCTTTTTGCGTACAAATCTTTGCTGATTGTGTTCTGAATGATATGACACCTGAAAACGTGGAACTGGTCAGCAATTTAGGATTCAACAACCTCAGAACTACCTACCCAGCCTACTTACCTAGCATTTTTTCTTCTTTGTTTGTGGGTGCACTTAGACTTGCAAACCTGTCATTCATTTTTCTTTTGATGCTTTCCTATCTACATGCTACCCTTCTTCCAGGGCCTAGATTAAGCTGTTGGGCTCCTTTGCTTCTCTACCTATCTAAGAATCTGCCAAGATTAAACTGTTTGGATAGATTTACAATCTCTATATTCTAAAACAGGAAATTTAAACCTAGGGAGACCAAGATTAAACTGTTTGGACCTCCCTTTGACTGAAAAAAAAGGCGATACCGGGATAACTTTACAAAATTTGAAGGCAATTGGATGAACTTGAAGTAGCCTTCTTCACTTGGAGACTGTTAAGCAAATATGGAGCATTGCAGCAAGCAAAGTATGACATATTTGGCCTGTGAAATGCCAATCATGAAAAATGAATAACCTGCTACAGCAGGAAGCTAACAGTGGCTCCACTTGGGGATGGCTTCTCCTTGTGAGAAGTCAAGAACAGCAGGTCAGAACGCCTTGGTTTTTAGTTTCTTGCTGTCTTCTGCAAAACTGTTTTCTCCGGCTGCTTTATTCCTTCTACCTACCTACCCTAACCAGCAATTACTTTGCCGTTAGGTGAAATCAAACAACCAGTGCAACCATTTAAGCAACTGTGAAACAAGATGAAGTTGCTGACTGATAGTTTCTGAATGTAAAAGCATCATTCAGGTGTGTGCTTTTATAACCAAAATTGTGGCATCTACCGCTTGCTGTTGAAGTATGTGGTCTTCACTGAGAAAGCACGTTAACAAAATTGGGTTAAGCTGAAGTTCCATGTAGTCTGCAATGGGATCAATAAACTTATCATGTGAGAGAACTTCTTCTGGGTTTGCTTGGTGAGACAGAGCGGCTGCGTCCTCAGTGGTAAGCCTGGCGGTCGACCATTCTGTCTCTGTCCTGTCAATAGAATCGTGCAGAGTTTGTAAATCAACAGGTAGCAGCATCTCCTCCTGAGTTGGGGACAAGAGACTTCGGCATGATTCAGGATCTTCTTGGTCAGATGGAGCGGCTGCATCTTCGGTAATGATCCTAGCAGCTAGTCCTTCTGTCTTTGCCTTGAAAATTGAATCATACAGAATCTACAGGTCCTCAGGCAACAATGTTTCCTCCTGAATAGGGGAAGGGAGACTTCGGCATGATTCCGGTTTCTTTGGGTCAGACGAAGTAGCTGTATCTTTGGTAATGAGCCTAGCAGCTGATCCTTCTGTCTTTCCCTTAGCACCTAGATCATACTCAAACTGTAATTCAGGAGATAGCACTATTTCCTTGTGAATTGGGGGAGGAAGACTTTGGTAAAACTCTTGAGGGTCGCGGAAACTACAAGACTGTCTTTGAGCTCCCAAGAGTTCAATTTCATTCTCATATTTTTCCACAACCAACTCAAGGAAAATTTTATTCCAGCCGCCGGGTATTTTTGACAATACCGCTATGAAAAATTCTTCATTAAGCTCAAACTCTGATAAACTTTCTCTGCATTGATCTAAAGCTTCATCAAATGGAAGCTCCTCCCAGGATTCGGTCATTCTCTCTTATTGTTAATACATGGAGCACTTGGCTATAACATTTGGTTCGTTCCTCAGTGGAGCCTTTGATTGAAATTGAAGTGGAGTCGCCAGGTGGATGCCTAGACTCTGAAGTGTCTGATCTCTGTCCACCATCAAAGATCAGAACTAAGCGTGACAAGCTTTGAAGAACAGGAGCACTTTCTCCAGTGGGGTTTAAAGGTGAACAAAGCGCTTGAATCCCCAATGGAGTACGCAGATACAGGTCGAACGAGGCTTTTACAAGTCGGTTTCTTCCTCTGTAGGGCTGCGGACTGGTTTCATTGATTTATCTGAGGAGGTCCCCAATGGAGTCGCCATTATGTTAACACTCAGGTTGTCCCTAGGCTCCTAGTAGGGATACGGCTGAGGTAATCACAAACCAATCTTCTGATTGCAGGTTCTAGCCCACCTGCAATCGGAGAGGGCTCTCTCCTTTTGATTCAACCTTAGTTGATGATTTTAGGCTAGCTTTCCGACTTCAAGGGAGTGTTGATTGTGATTGGAAAGAAGGTAGGATTCTCGAACAAAGAGGCAAGGTAAGAAGCGATAAGTTTCGAACCATTGGGCATGGAGTCACAGATTGAGGCTTGCGAGCGTTTTCTTGGTCACAAGGGGATACGGAGCGGGATAGCCACACAGGATACAATTTTCTGTCTGCTGAAAGTACGGAGTGAACATCAGGGCTGAAAGGCAAAGGAGAATCATTTCATCATGCTGACAAAGGGGAGAAATGGATGAATGGGATCCAGGAGCAGTTAAGAATTCCTAAGACATGCACTCATATGTGAAAGAAACAATGTAAACCAGATCATTTAAGAATACAAGCTCATAACTGTTTCTGAAGAAAACATTTAAAACCGCAGAAATTGAACTTAAGGTGTAATGAAACAAATCTTAAGCTATTCTTTTTTCCTGCAATTTAGAAAGGCGGAAAGGTGGTAAAAAACATAAAAGTAAACAGAGGAGAGGAACACATATTGGATCATGTAGAAGCACAGGAATTCCGTGATCATTCCTTGGCCAAGAGAAAACATCAAGTAGTTTCGCAATCCATGCTTTCAGCAATCTTTGATTATGGAAATTGTGACAGTTACAGTGCGAGTCTCTGCTCGGAGAAAATACTGGAAAGAAGACTGACCAACAACTACTACCAACCAACCAACCACTCACAACATTGCTCAGGGTGGTATTTATAAGCAAAATATCAGAAAGACATCATTACAAGTGACCTCGACAGGTCTGCTTAGAGAACTCTTCAAAAATCTAAGTGTTGCTAGAATTAAATGCAAGTAAATCTTTTTGGCTGCGCTGGGGGCAGCTGGATCGAAACAGGTGACGAGGTGGCCCTTGGGGGCCAGATGCGGTGCTGCTGGAGTGATTGTGTTTCGGGAACTGCAGTTCAGCTCTGGTGTGAATTAAATGTGCAATAATTACAATTTGAGAGCTTCAAGTAGTTTCACCCTCTTTCTATGAATCTGCTGGAAGATATTAAATTTTCTCCTGCTTCGGGCCGCTGCTCAAGATATTCGTTGATACTCTTTGCCGCTACATTGATGGCTCCCGCCGTCGACTGCTACTCTTTGACACACTTTATGCTTGATGATTTGATCTGATACACTTTAAACTCTGTGATTGGTCTGCTGCTGTCTTTAAACCGGATCCTTTTAGGCACGATCGGTCGATTTTCGGGCTTTTTCGGCATGCAATGGGCTAAGAAATCAGAATATTCCCTGAAGATTCCTTGAAATGGCCTATTTCCCGTAGCGATGCGCACTAAGCGCTAATCGCACATCGAAAATTGCCTCTGTTTCTTGATCTGGAGCTCTGAAGTGCGATTTTTCTTCCTGCACGAAGTTTCGGCTTTCTCGCTGCTGACGTCAGCATGACATCGGCTGTACGGCGGATGACGTCAGCTATGGTGGGTCCCTGGTACAGCACGACGTGGTGAAGTGCTAATACTGGAGGTAATGTGATGAAGAAACTCCAATGCGATATCACAATATCGCGTCGGCGGGGAACAGAGGGTGCTTAAGTTGGACACTCGGCGCTTGTGATCGCCGATCGGCGATATCGCAATATCGCATCGGTAGGGAACGGAGGGTGCTTGAGTTGGACACTCGGCGCTCGTGATCGCCGATTGGCGATATCGCAATATCACGTCGACAGGGAACGGATGGGTGATGACCTGCATGGAGATGAAAGTGCGATGTTGCAATGCGATCACGCTTTAAGGTTCTATAGAGTGTAAGTTTTGGGAGGAAAGAGCAAGTAAGTGGGTGTGAAGGGAATTTGAGGTTTCGGAAGGGGTCCGATTACCTCAGAGGGATTTTATACTTTGGAAGGAGTCCATTGTATCTGGGAGGTGGTTTTGGAGGTCAAGGGTTCTTGCTGAGTTTCAGATAAACTGAGCAATTCTCGGGAGTACTTATGGTTATTTTTCAACCAGGGGTAGGGATATTACGTAGGGGGATTTTACTTAATATTAATAATGGGATGGGAAGAATAGGGAGCTAAATAATAATGTTAGTGGTTAATCTGGAGATGGTAAGAAAGTGCTAAGTTCAGGAGAGCTTAGGCTGTTACAAGGGGGTAGGACCATACTTTAGGAGAAAATATGGAACAAATTTGAGTAAAGCAGATCTTTACCCAAGCCAGTGTTACGAAGATGAGGGAACTTAAGAGGTGTCAAGCAGATCTTGACCTCTTTTGGGGAAGTTAGTTAATGATTGGGGAGAACA
>APFE031462761.1:0-18609 GCA_000404065.3 Pinus taeda
GAAACATCCTTTTTCATCACATAAATGAACAATTCATGGATGATACAAATGACAAGACCTCCTTGGTATCTATAGGAATCTAAAGGGTCAAAATATAATCAGGGCCTACATAACAATAATAATGTAAGGGAATGACAATAACAATAGTGGGCTTCTATGGGGTATAAAAATAACAATATGAGGGCTACAATATTAAAATAGGGACCTACAAATAATGAAAGAATAGGTGCATTGGAGAATCTATCAATGTTGTGATGCATGATCATGATTTGCCAATGTTCCTATGGGGAGAATCATCATCGACAGTTGTATGTATTCAAAAATGAAGTCCTCATCGAATTTTGGAAGACATGACTCATGAAGAAGCATTATCGAGATGAAATCCATAGGTTGGACATATGCAAATATTTTATTCCTCAGTCTATATTCCTGTTCCTAAGGACAAAAGGAACAAGCTTGAACCTTCAAGAAAGAAAGGCATATTTTATGGTTATGGTGAATCACCAAAGGCCTATAAAGCCTACATTCCATAACAATGAAGGATTGAGGTCTGGCGAGATGTCACTTTCGATGATAAAGTTTCATATTGGAAATCTAAGGAAGTATCCATGGATTCCTATGATGAAGTAAAACAAGAGGCTTTGGAGGAAAATAATTTAAGTTCAACAAAAATTCTTGAAGAGTCAAAAGGGCCTTGTAAACCAATGGAACTGGTTTTTGTCCCAGAGATTAAAAAAATACCAGCATGCCTTAGATCTACATTAGAAGAAGAAAACGGAAATGCAACTCCTGATATCACATCCAGAGAAGTTAAGAAACCTAATTTTTTTCTAGATATGCAGCTCTCATGACTAACCTGATTGATGCAAAGCCTTAGACTTATCATGAAGGAACTAGATAACAAGTATTGAAGGAGTCTGTGAATGAAGAATATCAATTTATCATGAATGATGATGTCTAGGAGATTGTTCCAAGGAAGGAAGGGAAGTCAATGGTGAATTCCAAGTGGATACACAAGATCAATCATGTTATAGATGGAAGTATTTATAAATACAAGGTGTTATTTGTAGCTAGATGGTTGTCCCAAAAAGAGTTAGAAGATTATGATGAGACCTTTTCTCTAGTTTCCAAAGTACACCTACAATAGATCCATTATTTTTCTTGTTGCTTCATTAATATGGAATTTACATCATATGGATGTGAAGGCTGCTTTCCTCAATGGTGTGATTGAGGAAGAGGTGTACAGTGATTAGCCTCATGGCTTTGAGCTGCATGGAAAGGAATCTCATGTTTGCAGGTTAAAGAGGGTTTTGTATGGACCCAATCAAGCTCCAATAACTTGGAATGCTTATATTGACATCTATCTGAAAAGATTGGAAATGTCAATCCAAACCCTTATTTTAAGGTTATCAAGAATGCATCCGTGTTCCTATAATTATATGTCAATGATTGTTTTCTGGTAGGTGTTGAGCCTCTTATTATTCAGTGTAAGAAGCAATTGGATTCTGAATTTGATATGAAGGATATTGGGTTGATGGATTAATCCTTGATATTGGAAGTATGGAAGAAACCTAGTGAATTCTTTCTTGGTCAAGGAAAGTATGTAATTAATATGCTTCAAAAGTTTTGCATGATGGACTGTATATCCATCGATACTCCCATGGTGACTAACTTGAAGAAGTTAAGAGGCTATGAATCTAGTTTGGTAGATCTATCCATGTACCATAGGATGATTGGTCCATTGATGTATTTGGTTAAAACCAGGTTAGATATTTTCTTTGTTGTTAGAACGTTGACGCATTTTTAGGTGTAATTGAGACATGAGCATTATATTGTGACAAATTATATTATGATATATCAACATGGTACTGTGAACTATGGTTTGAGGTATGTTGCAAACAAGGATGTACAACTTTAGAGATATACAAATGTTGACTAGGTAGGAAGTGTTGATGATAGGAAGAGCACCTCAGGTGTATGCTTGAGTTTAGACTCTGCCATGATAAATTGTATGAGAAGGAAGCATAGATCTATTGCACTTAGAACTGTAGAAGTAGAATATATTGCAGCAAATGAAGCATGTAGAAAAGTATTGTGGATTCCAAATTTGTTTGTAGAATTGTTCAACCAAGAGTTAGAAGTGACAGTGATATACTCTAATAATCTAAGTTGTGTGAAGCTTTCACAGAATCCCATGTTCCATGATATGTCAAAGCATATTGAGATCATGTACCACTACATCTGTGACATGTTACAATGGAGAGCGATAAGGCTCTACTACATCTCCACTGATGAGTAGACAATTGATTTTTTCACAAAGTCGTTTCCTAGAGAGAAGTCCATGTACTTCAGAGACAAGATAGGGATTGTAGAGATTACTCCCATCATTGAGAGAGAGTGGTGAATTGATACCACCATGGATGGACATTCTCCTAAAGGGGAGATTGGTCCAATAGGCCTAGAGTGCTCGCCAGGTAGGGTTGAGTGAGTTCCTCGTAGAGGGTACTTGATTACTCACCTTGAATGGTTGAGTAAGGTCTAGAACTAATCACACACCATGAAAGGGATAAGTTTTGTTTATGCCCTCCTCTTAGGCATAACTAATTCCAATTGTTTCCCTGATAGCTAGGCCTTAACTTCTACATCACAACTCTTCACTCATTACCAAGAGTGTTAATAACAACAAAAATTTATTTTTCATTAATAAAAGTAAATATTTAAATCATCAACCCATCTCTATTTTTCTTAACTTTTTAACCATAATTAAATAGTACAAGCCTTGAGTGATTATCTTACATAACTCGAATGATAAATACTTCATAAAGAGCTCACACAGTCAATTTTATGCATTGTTCATAGTGCTTGAGCTCAAAAAGTGCCAATATGGACTTAAGGCCATAGTTTTCTCCTAATTATCTTTATGCCTAGACACTCATGCCTAGTGGAGAAAACCTATTCATGATACATGACGACATTTCAAATACTTACAATGAACTCTTGAAACTAATTACGACGTAAGGTGTTTCCCTATGAAAAAGGCTCCCCCAACTGCTTTCATGTCAAAATATGTGCCACTCGATTTTGTTGTTAGACGATTGGGCAATTATTACCCATTGATTTGAATTGAACAAGGCCAACCGTGACAGTTGTTACTAGGTCTTTGGATCCAGCAATAAAATATCAACTATCTTCCTTATGAGCCATCAACTGACTTAACTTCTTATACTGATAATATTTTGCTCCATGAAGAAGGTTTTTCTTCAGATTTTTAGGTATGTTTCTTTAGTTAATTCTATTAGTTTGTAACTTGATCTTGTGTTGTAAGTTTTGATTAATGCCAATACCGATAATATTTTTCTCCATGAACAAGGTTTTTCTTTAGATTTTCAGATATGCTTCTTTCATTAATTATGTCAATCTGTAACTTGATCTTGCGTTGTAAGCTTTGATTAATGCCGATATCGATAATATTTTTCTCCATGAACAAGGTTTTTCCTCAGATTTTCAGGTATGCTTCTTTTGTTAATTCTGTCAATCTGTAACTTGATCTTACATTGTAAGTGTTCATTAATGCCGACACGAAAAGTTGAATATTTCTATTATAAATTGAATATTTCTATTCAACATTTGATTCTTCTGTCTAACAGAGTAGACTCCCCTTACTGAATCACATGTTTTTTCATATTGAAACATACCCAAATGATCATTAATCTGTGGGTGATGGAATGGGATTCCGATGTATGGAGCGAGCCTCTTGAATATATTCTAGAGTAATTCTTGCAAACATGTCGAGTTGATTACACAACTTCAAACTTATTCCATTTGGAGCAGGAAGAAGAATATGCCTAGGCCATCCCATCGGCCATCACATTCTTCACTTCCTTATCGCTTCTCTATTTCATTCCTTCGACTGGTCCCTTCCCCACACTGATACCCAGTTAGACATGACTGGAAAATTGGAATCTCGCTAGACAAAGCTGCTCCATTGAAAATAATCTCTATGCCCCACTTATCCCCAACTCTACTAACACACTAGATTCTGTAATATTCGTCACATATTTCTATTGAATATTAGTGCAAGATGTCACTCTATATAATATATTTCCTTTCGACATCATCTCTCGGATTTTATTCCTCACCTCAAACATATTATGTTTTAAAAAATGAGAACATATCTGCATTTCAACTACTCTGGCAGCGAAGTTTGTTCGACATTTTTGTTTTGTATCCCTCAATAGATGAGATGGTCAATAAATGAGCATAATTTTGATCAATAGAGAACTCATTTTATGAGGTTTTATTTTACTTCACCCTCACTCTCACTCTTTAGTGGGATGTCATAAATTACCGTTAAAATCCTAAAAGGAAATAGGAAGAGAAGTAGTTGTATAATTGCTTCAGGGATCACATTTCTGGTGTCATCTCCCTGTGACTAGCAATGTTTAATATTCTCGTCCCTTTCGGAAGTAACGTCCTAGCATTTTCTAAGATGCAATATATGTTACAAAATGAATTAGAATAACATTTGATGTTTCACTAAATGAATTAGAATGGAATTGGATGTTTTTAAGAGATTAGATTTTAAATTTTAATAAGGATAGGGAATGTTTATAGGATTAAATTGTTGTTGATGAATATAGATATTAGTGGTGAAAATTAAAATAACAATTTATATCTATAAGTATATCTATTTTTATTTTAGAAGAGGTTTTTCAAAATTTTTAGTTTAATTAGTTGGATGGTGAAGATTTAATTTCCATGGAATATGGAATATGCACTAGTATTGAGAGATGGTTAGAAGATGTCATATAAAACACTTATGTGGTACTAGCTCATAGTATTATAACAAAATTAATATATATAGTAAAGTTGGTGTGACTCTCCATAATTAAGAATATTGTTTAACTTAATATAATTTATTCCACAATTAACTAAATGTTTTGCACCTCAAAAGATTTGATTCATTCAATTCTCTAGAGTTTAAGATGATATATATATATATATACGATATATATATATTATATAATATATATATATTATTAGTATATATATATATATATAGAATATATATACTATATATAATATATGGATATATATATGTATATACATATGTATATACATATATATATATAAAGTTAGCAAAACTATCAGCGATTAAAACCTCCATCCCAAAATCTACCAACACTAAATTTTAATTTTATTTTAAACAATTACAATTTTATTCTTTTTATTTTTATTTGAGTAAGTCAAAGTATTTACATAACATATCATTACAACATAAGGCCTTAACAACTCTTATTGTGTAGTAAATGTTTTACTTCTCTTTGGTAATGCCATGCTCATATACTTACCACTCTCGTCCTTGGCAATCCTGCGATAAAGAAAATCACTCATGATATAAGTTTCCTACAAAGTTATTCGAGTTTCTTTCCAACATGAAAACCATTTATCATTATTTCTTTTTCCGACTAGTGTTTTACTAGTTAAAACATTTATATTCAACCAAAAAGAGAGTGGAGAAAGCTTTGTGCGATGAGCCTCTTAATCAAAAAATTTGAGTCCAGCTAGCATGGATGTCGGAGGGGGGCCCCCTCCCCTCCCTCTTGAGATCGATGCCTTAAAATGATTGGTAGCCTCCTACAGTAAGAGGAAAGAAAACTCGAACCAACAGAAGTTTGTTAAGAAAGTCGAATCCATCCTCTCTATAGAACTGCCTGCAGAACACCCATGTCAGAATGCACTGACCCTGGCAAAATGAGGGCTCATTGGACAATTTATGGACCTCTAGCCCTCTGCTAAAGCTATTGATGGATGGGTCTAGTAAAACTAGAGGCACCTTGTCTTTGAAGGGATCCGAAACCATTTGGTAGGTAGAGTTTATTATGTTTTTGTTTTTGAATTAGCAGAAGATCGAGATCTTATTTTCCGAAACGGTCCATATTTCATGGGCCCCCAAGGGCTCTATCTGAATAAATGGACTCCGGACTTTGATCCATCCCAGGACACTCCTTCAGCCATCCCTGTCTAGGTAAGGTTACTCCATCTACCTCTTCATTGTTGGAACTCTGAATATATGGAAACAATCGGGAACAAACTAGGTAAATACATTGATAGGGCTGAAAGGAGAGAACAGTATTTGTGTGCCAGAATATGTGTTGAAGTCAATATAGAGATAGGGTTGTCTGAGGTGATCAAGCTAACCATAGCTGGCTGGTCTCACATATAGGAACTTCATTATGAACAACTCCCCTTCAAGTGCCAACATTGTCACTGTTATGGTCATTTCGCTCGAAACTGCAAGAAGAAAACTAAGGAAGAATCTGAAAAAGAAAAGGGCGAACAGTGGAGACAAACCAGAAAAGAAAGCACATCCAAACAAACCAACAGAGTGAAAAGGAAAGGAGGAATCCAGAGACCAGAGGACCCTCTGCTGGGAAGAGGTTACCCGAAGATCAAGCCATAGCAAATGCCACCATCTCAACAAATCCTTTTGCTGCTCTAAACCCTCCAGAAGACCAACCCGAACTTGAAGAGGGAGAGGAGCAACAGTATATGGAATAGATAGCAAAAGCAAAAATAAACTCAGGAATTGAGGAACAAACTGTAGAAGCCATTTCAGAAACCCCTTTGTGTAGATGCAATCTAGCAGGAAAATCAGGGCCCTCCAGTAGGTGCCATTTCCCCACCCTCTTATGCATAAATGACCAAAAAGAAAAAGTTGATAGACAGACTTGGTTCTTCTGAAGATGAACCTCTTCAGGAATCCAACAAAATGGTAGGAAGGAAGTCTCGCAAGGAGATCAGAGAAGAAGAGGCAGAGTGATTAAAAATGCAAGGCAGACAGTCCACAATCAAAATGTCACTAGGCAAAAACACAAGGACCCAACCCCCAAAGGGAGGGCCTACTCCTCCCCTCTCTAGTAAATAATGCAGATTGTCTCTTGGAATTGTAGGGGTCTAGGAAACCCGCTGAAAGCTGAAGAATTAAAAGATGTATCAAGAATGGAAACCTTAGACATTCTCCTTTTCCAAGAGACAAATATAGAAGAAGATGCTCTTCTATCTTTAAGTCAAACCAAGTGGAAAAAGAACTCAAGAAAAGTGGTCAGTGCCCGAGGTACTTCAGGGGGCCTTGTAACCTTATGGTCAGAGGATATGTTCCAGCTTAAGATCTCCTTCACAACCCAACACTAGATATATACAGATCTTCTACACCTCCCAAGTAAGATTTCTTTAGCTCTCTTCAATATTTATGTTCCTGTTAACTTCCTGGAAAAGAAGGACTGCTAGAATTCTCTCTCAGACTTCCTAGAAATCTATTCCCCCCCAAACATCATTCTAGCAGGGGATCTTAACATCACACTAGACCAAAATGAGAAAAAAGCCGGAGTATGGGGTAAATATCCCTTCCATGCGTCGGTGGAGTCTCTGATTCTCGCATTCTTGACCTCAAACCTAATAAAGGTCATTATACCTGGATTAACAATAGAGTTGGTAATGCCAACATTTCTACCATCTAGACTGGTTCCTAGTTCAAAGTACTTTGATGGGGGGGAAGCATTTAATCTCTTCAAAAATACTGCCCAAAATAACATTTGACCGTAACCCCATCTTATTGTTGATAGAGAAAGAGGAGGACTTGGGCCCTATTCCCTTTAGATTCAACCCTCTTTGGGTATCAAGAGAGGGCTTTATGGACATAGTGGCTCACGTTTAGTCTCAACCAGTTGAAAGATCCCCCAACTTTGTGTGGGAACAAAAAATCAAATACACTACGTTTTCATTAAAAGCCTAGGCAAAAAAAAAAAACCCTTTCCACTCCAACGAGAAATAGACAAAAGATGGTTTAGGTTCTAGCTGAGATTCAGTTAGGCATGGAAGGATTTGAAATCACCAAAGCTCAGCTGCTCATCGAAGAGAACGCCCAGCTCAACTCCTTTCTTTCCTTTCGACGGGAAGAGGAATACTGGTGCCTTATGTCTCGCAGCCTCTGGCTCGAAGCTGGAGACAAAAACACAACATTCTTTCACAGACAATGCAGAGCTCGTCTCTCTCGGAATCACATTTCTAAAATATCCAATAGGCAGGGGGAAGTCATCAAAGGACAACCTCTCATAAAACAGGCATCCACAATCCATTTTAGGCATTTGTTCCAGGAGGATGGTCCTTTCAATGAAGACTTGGCTGCTGACTTTTTGTCAAACATCCCCTCTCTTGTCACTACAGATGTAAACATTAGGTTATTGAAGCCTTTTTTCGAAAAAGAGATAGTGGAATTCATATGGTTAATGCAGCCGGATAAAGCTACTAGGTCAGACGGCTTCAACATCCATTTTTACAGAGCTTGCTGGAATGTAATAAAACTCGATCTCCTCAGAATGGTAAAATCGTTCCAAAGAAAGGCAAAGTGGGAAGGTGCACCAACTCCACCTTCCTTGCCCTAATCTCGAAAGAAGTTAACCCTGAGACTTTCGTTAGGTTCTGGCCTATCTCTATCTACAATGCCTCCTACAAGATCCTTGCCAAACTCTTAGCCAATAGACTCAAGCCTCTGTTAGGGAGCCTGATCTCCCCTCTGCATGGTGGTTTCGTCAAAGGAAGGCACCTCATAGCCAATGTGATCCAAGTGCAAGAAGCCCTCCACTGTAGCCACACTCGGAAGGAAAAAGGCATGCTCATCAAGTTGGGTATGTCAAATTCTTTTGACCGAGTTAAAATTTCATTTCTCTATAAAATCCTTTTCTTTGTTTGTTTTAGTGCCGAATTTGTCAACTTGATAAAAGCATGCACACACAAACCTTGGATGGCGCCCCTAGTCAATGGCAGACCTTCTGACTTCTTCCAAGCTTCTAGAGGGCTCCACCAAGGTTGCCCACTGTCACCATTTCTTTATATCTTGTTGGCAGAATCCCTAAGCAGAAAGCTGACAGTGGAAATGGAAGTAGGCTCTATCCCATGTATCCAGGCAACAAGAGGAGTGGATCCTATAAATCATGCCCTCTTTGCATATGGCTCTCTCCTCTTGGGAGGGGCCTCGATGAAGATATCAAAGGCTTTCAAATAAATTCTTCAACACTTCTGTTTAATCACAGGAGCCTTGATCAATAAAAGAAAAAGCATTGTTTATGGCTGGAATGTAGATCATCCAACTATCCTTCGAATTGCTTGCACATTGGGATTCCCAGGGTATGACAAATGGGAAAAGATCAAATATCTAGGCCTTCCCTTAACCTTGGGACCATGCCCTCCCTCCCTTTGGACTAAAGTAATTAGCAAGATAAAAGCAAAAATAGCATATTGGGGAGGCCAATGGCTAACAAAGGCTAGGAAGTTGGTTTTGATAAAGGCAATCCTCTCTTCCCTTCCCATCTTCTAGCCTTCCCTCTTGCTAGCACCTAAGTCTACCACGGAATAGATTTCCAAACTCCTTTGATACTTTCTTTGGAACGGAGGCAAGGGCAATCAGAGCAAGTTACATCTGGTAAGATGGGTTATCCTTAATAGATCACTCTAGCAAGGTGGGCTACAGATACGGGATCTAGGCCTAGCAAATCTGGCTCGCGGTGGAAACATCGTATGGCAAATCTATGCAGATAAAAATCATCATTTCAACAAGATCCTCTATAAGAAATACCTAAAGGGAGGCTCCCTGAGAAAGCTCACAAGAGCTTCTACCCCAAAAGGAACAACAATATGGAATTTCGCCAAAAGAAGCATCGACCATTTACAACAACATTTATATAGAATTCTAGGAAATGAACAAAGAACATTACTGTGGGAGGATACCATTGTAGGGAATGCCCCATTGGCCACCCTAAACTCCTGTAACGATTTAAAGATCTGGCTAGTGAACAAAGGTCTCCTCCAGCTTGCATACATATGTTCTTGGGAAAGTAAAGGGAATTGGGCAGGATGGACTTTTCCAGGGGTTCCTGACCCTCTAGAATCACAAAAATACTTGTTGTATGTAGCTCTCTCTGGTCTCGCCCCTATCCATCATTCATCCAAAGATGAATGGGGGTGGGGAAGAACCAGAATTTATACAGCAGCTCAAGGATTCTCCTCTTTACAAGTTACACACACACCGTTACTGACATCAAAACTTTGGAAATCCGTTTAGTCCCCCTTTAGCCTTCCAAAGGTGAATTTCTTCACTTGGTTACTCATGCATAAAAAAGCACTAACAGGAGAAAATCTGAACAAAAGAGGTTTCCACAGCCCCTTTAGATGTTGCCTATATACCTCTGCTATCGAAACCTCTGACCACTTATTGTTCATTGCGATTTCACTCAAGAAGTCTGGCAGATGGTCCTCCATGGACTTAGCGTACCCATCCCCTCCTAGATATCAGTCATTTCTCTCTACACCTCCTAGGCAGATCAAAACCCTGAGAAAAAAACTAGAAACGTAGGCTGGAAAAACATTTGGCAAGCTATTCAAAAATGCCTTTGGTGGAAAGTGTGGTTGGGAAGAAACAAGTGCATTTTCAATAACACGCTCTCGAATTCAGTGGAAGTGGATGCCAAAGTGAAAGCCCTCTTGTTGGAAATCATAGATAAATCTGTTTTTTCCTTTATTTTATCTACAGAAGCTTCTGCATGGCTAGGACTTTGCGTGACAGGAGAAAGGAAAGATTCAATCATCAACCCAATGAAAGCTCCTACTTGGCGCTTGCATCACATTGAAGGTGACTTTCTTACGTGGTGTCAAGGGACCTCAAAAGCCACTATCTTCTTTGATGGAGTGTCAAAGGGGAATCTAGGAACTGTAGGCGCAGGAGGATTGATTCCTTCCCCAGATAGATCAAATAAAACTAGCGTCAGTTAGGGCCTAGGCATAAGTTCGAACAATCAAGCAGAGAGTTACAGTCTCTTAAAAGCTTTCTAGATTCCAAAGGAGCTAGGTTATAAAATAATCCAAATATTCGGAGACTCAAAGCTTCTGATTAATCTCTTAAGCTCCGAAGATTATTTTTGTAACCCTGCTTTAAACAAAATCTTGTAGAGAGTTCGAAACACATTAAAAGACTTCAACATAGTTGAATCCTACCATATTCTGTGGGATTTAAACAAACAAGTAGACTCGCTGGAAAATAAAGGCTGCCTGTTGTCTCAAGGAAAACTTACCGTTAATGGAGGACCCTACTCGATTCATGCTTTGCCTTAGCCAATCTATAGTAGGCAGATCTGCACTCACTGGCCCTAATATTTAGATTGAGAGTGGTATTTGGAACTCTGAAAGTCACATTCAGGAACGCCAAGCAGCAAGTATATTTATAGATTATATGAATATTCATAAACGTATATTTTACATTTTTTTATGATAATAAAATTAATGTAAATTTATCTCAATTCCGAATTTATCAAGCATCTAGAAGGATCAAACCATTTTCAACTCTAAAAGAGTTAGAACTGGAGCTAAAATGGATCTAGGTTGGTCTAATTCCCCCTTTTAAATAGGCTATATTTCACATCAAGACCATGGGCCAATACCATGGGTTCTCAATACCATGGGTCAATACAATAGCTCACTTTTATTTTTAATAAATAGGTCAATACCATGAATCGTTTTTATTTTGATATATTTCTTTATTTTCTTTTGGCCCCACGAAAATGTCTTCAATACATTACAATAATTTTTTTAATAATTTAATTAATTTTAATTTTATTTTTTATTTATGTAATTTGACTTAATCAAAATGTTAAACATTACACCATTTCTACTATACTCTAGTTGAAAGAGTGCCTCTCAACACAAATAATAATATTACTGGAGCAAAAATGGATCTCGGCTGGTCTAATTCCCCCTTTTAAATAGGCTAATATTTCACATCAAGACCATGGGCCAATACCATGGGTTCTCAATACCATGGGTCAATACCATGGCTCACTTTTATTTTTAATACAATAGGTCAATACCATGACTCATTTTTATTTTGATATATTTCTTTATTTTCTTTTGGCCCCACGAAAATGTCTTCAATACATTACAATAATTCTAATTCCCCCTTTTAAATAGGCTATATTTCACATCAAGACGATGGGCCAATACCATGGGTTCTCAATACCATGGATCAATACCATGGCTCACTTTTATTTTTAATACAATAGGTCAATACCATGACTCATTTTTATTTTGATATATTTCTTTATTTTCTTTTGGCCCCACGAAAATGTCTTCAATACATTACAATAATTTTTTTAATAATTTAATTAATTTTATTTTTATTTTTTATTTATGTAATTTGACTTAATCAAAATGTTAAACATTACATTACACCATTTCTAGTATACTCTAGTTGAAAAAGTACCTCTCAACACAATTAATAATATTCTATTTTTAAAATCATTTTAACTTTAAGATTAAGGTTACAATGTATTCCTTTATTGGAGTGAAAAGTAAAAAATACCATTTTTACTTAAGCATATATAATATATCTGTTTATGTTGTTTTAGGAAAGGTTGACACATTCAAGAAAGCTGACTGTCCATCGGTTCATAATTCTGAGGCGGGATTACCGGAAGGCGTGGCCCACACAGCCGATTCTGATCTGGATGGGTACCCTATATATCCTCGTTTGATTTCACAAATACAAATAGAAAATCCTTCGTTGCTTATCTTTGATGATCAGAATACCAAAGTTAATTGAAGAAATGGAGAGGAAGCAGGAGGCGGATTTACGGAATGCTCAAATTGTAAGAGTGAAGAGCTCCGATGGCCAAATATTCGAGGTGCCAGAAGCCGTGGCGTTGCAGTCGGGGACAATAAAGAATTTTATTGACGTCGTAGGCACTGAAAATCCCATTCCTCTTCCGTGTGTGTCCAGCCACATTTTAGAAGAGATTATCAAATATTGTACATATCATGTACATCATACAACCCAAGGCGAGGTTGAACCATGGGATGTCGAGTTTGTCAATGTTGATCGTTCGACTCTGTTCCAACTTGCACATGCTGCCCATTATCTGGACATCACCACCCTTCTCGACTTGGTCTGTCAAACTATTGCCGACGCAATTGTGGCCTGTGAAACAGTCGAAGAAATGCGAGAGTTGATGAACGTTGAAAATGATTTTACACCAGAAGAAGAGGAGGAAATGAGGCGTGAAGTTCAGTGGCGCTTTCCATAACTGAACTTCGATTTCTATATTTATGCGTGGTACTGTGTGACGGTTTATTTACTTGAATGATATATTAACGAATGATTTACTACACTGATATGTTTTGCGAGTCTTTATTCAAACTCTGCAAGAGCTACGCTCTATTTATTTCCGTTGTCTGTTGTTGTTTTTGGAATTTTACAGATGGTAAATCAGGTGGAACGAAGACCATATCGGATATCCGATGGTACTTGAATATTTCAAAACAATAAGTGGTCATAGTGGAGCTATGATTTGAATGTGTTAGTTGAGATATGTGATTTTGAAAATCAACTAAGACTATATTGGATAAACATATCCGATGGTACTTGAATATTTCAAAACAATAAGTGGTCATAGTGGAGCTATGATTTGAATGTGTTAGCTGAGATATGTGATTTTGAAAATGAAGTAGGTAGAAGGTGTGTTTGCACTTGAATATTTCAGAATAATAAGTGCTCATAGTGGAGCTATGATTTGAATGTGTTAGCTGAGATATGTGATTTTGAAAATGAAGTAGGTAGAAGGTGTGTTTGCAGAGATAATTTTGATTTAGACAAGTACTCAGGTTGTACTCTTGAATGTTTCATAAATACGTGCATATGTTTTAGGATAGTCTATGTATATCTTGTTTAAGTAAATATGGTTTGATTAATGTTGTTGTTGGTTGGATAAGTATACTTATTATTTTTTAACAATTAATATAGTTGGATGAATATGTCTTGAGATGTGTATGCACAATTTTATGACTAATAAACATATATATAGATGAATTTATTTAATGGTAGTCATGTATATGTTTTAGAGTTGGAAGTGTTGTTCGGTGATACTAGTTAATTAGTTATATATCAATTAATAGAGGCAAATTGTTGGACGAAATCACCAGTCGTCTTCCCTAGGTAGATCGTCTTTCTGAGCTCTTCATTTTCATGCCATTTATTTAGCTTTTTAGTGTGGATTTAGGTTTTTTGGGAAGGTTTTCACAATGATTTTTGCCCTCAATGTACCCATGTCACCCTTATCGACCTTTGCACATCCACTTATTTTTTAAAGCAATGCGCACAGTTTTAAACAAAGAAACCATGAAATAAGTGCTCTAATCACACAACTCCTTTCATGTTAAAAGATAAGCTTAATTATTGTGCATTTAGTACATTGTTTTATGTATTTAATGTTTTTTTGTATGAGTTCATGTTTTATGACTTTTTTTATGATTGATTGAGGATAAATATCATCTTTCATTATTTTACATGAAATGTCTAAGAGACATGTATTGATGTTCTAAAATGGGGTGTGTACATCACAATATTCAACTTGGATAGTAAAACCACCATTAGGAGGGTTTGTTTCATGGCTCTATGATGCTTTCTATGGTAATTGCCTGCCTATATATGAATGCATTCTTTCAAGGGAATGTTCAAAGCTCGGGTCTAAAAGATCTCATTTAGTACATTTTTTTATGTATTTAATGTTTTTGTGTATGAGTTCATGTTTTATGACTTTTTTTTATGATTGATTGAGGATAAATATCATCTTTCATTATTTTACATGAAATGTCTAAGAGACATGTATTGATGTTCTAAAATGGGCTGTGTACATCACAATATTCAACTTGGATAGTAAAACCACCATTAGGAGGGTTTGTTTCATGGCTCTATGATGCTTTCCATGGTAATTGCCTGCCTATATATGAATGCATTCTTTCAAGGGAATGTTCAAAGCTCCGGTCTAAAAGATCTCATTTAGTACATTGTTTTATGTATTTAATGTTTTTGTGTATGAGTTCATGTTTTATGACTTTTTTTTATGATTGATTGAGGATAAATATCATCTTTCATTATTTTACATGAAATGTCTAAGAGACATGTATTAATGTTCTAAAATGGGGTGTGTACATCACAATATTCAACTTGGATAGTAAAACCACCATTAGGAGGGTTTGTTTCATGGCTCTATGATGCTTTCCATGGTAATTGCCTGCCTATATATGAATGCATTCTTTCAAGGGAATGTTCAAAGCTCCGGTCTAAAAGATCTCATTTAGTACATTGTTTTATGTATTTAATGTTTTTGTGTATGAGTTCATGTTTTATGACTTTTTTTTATGATTGATTGAGGATAAATATCATCTTTCATTATTTTACATGAAATGTCTAAGAGACATGTATTGATGTTCTAAAATGGGGTGTGTACATCACAATATTCAACTTGGATAGTAAAACCACCATTAGGAGGGTTTGTTTCATGGCTCTATGATGTTTTCCATGGTAATTGCCTGCATATATGCATGCATTCTTTCAAGGGAATGTTCAAAGCTCGGGTCTAAAAGATCTCAACGAGTATTGAGAACTAATTAATATGTTTGACTAATTTGTTTATGTTTAAGCATTTACCAATGCAAAATATGTGGTCATAGTGGAGCTATGATTTGAATGTGTTAGTTGAGATATGTGATTTTGAAAATGAAGTATGTAGAATGTGTGTCTCCATAGATAATTTTGATTTAGTTCTGTACACAGGTTGTACTCCTGAATATCAATAAATGCATGCATCTATTTTAGAATAGTCATGTATACTGTATGAGTAAATATGGTTTGATTAATGCTGTAGTTTTTGGTTAAGTATATTTATTATTGTTTAATGATTAACATAGTTTGATGAAATTTCAGTGATATATGGGTTAGTAACATGACCTAGTGCATAATATGTCTTGAGATGTGTATGCACTTTTTATGCATAAGAAGCACATTTTTACACGAATTTATTTAATGGTATTCATGTATATGTTCTAGAGTTAGAAGTGTTGCTTGCTGATAACAGTTAATTAGTTCTATATTAGTTAATACAAGCAAACTGTTGGACGAAATCGGGAGCCATCTTCTCCAGGTAGATTTTCTTTCTGAGCTATTCATTTTCATGCCATTTATTTAGATTTTCACTGTAGATTTAGGTTTTCTAGGGAGGGTTTTCAAAATGATTTTTTGCCCTGGATGTGCATAAGTTGCCCTTATGGGGCATGCCCATTTCTAATGAACAAACCTTGCACACGCTCACTGTTCACAATAGTCTATTGCATAGAGTGCCAATAACAAGAAAAATAAGATAGAAAACGCCCAAAGTTTTTGCTAATTCTCTCCATGATACATTCACTAATGATATTTTATATTTAACTGCAGGCTTTTGAACCAAAAATATGGAATGGAGAGAATGTGAGCTCACAAATATGGAAGGGACAAAATGTGAGCATGAAGAGCAAGATATAGTTGCAACCATACATCCCTTGACAAATTATGGGTTGTTGGCTTGAGTGGCCTAAGCTATGTTCACCTGAATTACTCAAACAAATCCCAAAACTATTACCCCTTTAGGCATCAGCCCATGGAGCAAGGACCAAAGTATCACCCTAAGCATTATGGGGGAATGTTGGAACCAAGTTTCTTCAGGTTGTCTCTTGTAATTGTCACTAGCATCATGTGTCGTAAATGTTTAATCCTATCGTGATTTTCCCTTACTTACATAATCTTGAGTAATTCGCTTGAAGCTTGAGCTTGAGTAATTCTTACATTTGATAATATATATATATGCGAGAATTTTTTGTTATTTTGCAATTGTAGTGTAACAATCCATTTTACAATTACAGTGTGACAATTTATTTAATAGAATGACATATTAACAAATGATTTACTATACTGATATGTTTTGCTAGGGTTTATTCAAAGTTTGCCACAACTATGTTCTAGTTATTTTTGTTGTTTTTGGGCCAATACCATGGGTTCTCAATACCATGGGTCAATACCATGGCTCACTTTTATTTTTAATACAATAGGTCAATACCATGACTCATTTTTATTTTGATATATTTTTTTATTTTTTTTGGCCCACGCAAATGTCTTTAATACATTACAATAATTTTTTTAATAATTTAATTAATTTTATTTTTATTTTTTATTTATGTAATTTGACTTAATCAAAATGTTAAACATTACATTACACCATTTCCACTATACTCTAGTTGAAAGAGTACCTCTCAACACAATTAATAATATTCTATTTTTAAAATCATTTTAACCTTAAGATTAAGGTTACATTAATGTATTCCTTTATTGGAGTGAAAAGTAAAAAATACCATTTTTACTTTAGCATATATAATATATCTGTTTATGTTGTTTTAGGGAAGGTTGACACATTCAAGAAAGCTGACTGTCGATCGGTTCATAATTCTGAGGCGGGATTACCGGAAGGCGTGGCCCACACAGCCGATTCTGATCTGGATGGGTACCCTATATATCCTCGTTTGATTTCACAAATACAAATAGAAAATCCTTCGTTGCTTATCTTTGATGATCAGAATACCAAAGTTATTTGAAGAAATGGAGAGGAAGCAGGAGGCGGATTTACGGAATGCTCAAATTGTGAGAGTGAAGAGCTCCGATGGCCAAATATTCGAGGTGCATTGCAGTCGGGGATAATAAACCGTGGCGTTGCAGTCGGGGATAATAAAGAAGTTTATTGACGTCGTAGGCACTGAAAATCCCATTCCTCTTCCGTGTGTGTCCAGCCAGCCACATTTTAGAAAAGATTATCAAATATTGCACATATCATGTACATCATACAACCCAAGGCGAGGTTGAACCATGGCATGTCGAGTTTGTCAATGTTGATCGTTCGACTCTATTCCAACTTGCACAGGCTGCCCATTATCTGGACATCACCACCCTTCTCGACTTGGTCTGTCAAACTATTGCCGACGCAATTGCGGCCTGTGAAACAGTCGAAGAAATGTGAGAGTTGTTGAACGTTGAAAATGATTTTACGCCACAAGAAGAGCAGGAAATGAGGCGTGAAGTTCAGTGGGGCTTTAAGTCACGTATTTCTTAATTGCAAATTACTATTCTGTAAGATAGTATAAGAGACCGCGAGCTCCGTCTTTTTCATCAGGTTGTCTACTGTATATGATCTACTCTCAATAACGGCAGGGTCCTGTCTTGTAAAGATTATATATATATAGATAAAAACCAGGAATGCAAGCGAGAATTTTGTTATTTTGCAATTGCAGTGTAACGATGGATTTATATATCAATGCTTTCAAGAAAAGCATGGTATTGTGTGACAGTTTACTAGAATGATATATTAACGAATGATTTACTATACTGATATGTTTTGCTAGGGTTTATTCAAAGTCTGCAAAAGCTATGTTCTAGTTATTTTTGTTTTCTTTGGAATTTTACAGCTGGAAGGAAGACATATCAGAAAATATATATATATAAAATAAAAAAAAC
The DNA here is from genome assembly GCA_000404065.3 of Pinus taeda. NCBI lineage: Eukaryota > Viridiplantae > Streptophyta > Pinopsida > Pinales > Pinaceae > Pinus > Pinus taeda. The sequence continues at coordinate 18,419 of APFE031462761.1, forward strand.
AGCTGTGAGTGATAACTAACTTTTTCATGAAATAAGTGTTCCCATTCACACAGCTTCTTTCATGTTAAAAGATGAGCTTAATTATTGTGCATTTAGTACAGTGTTTTATGTATTTAGTGTTAATTAGTGTTTTTCAGCTCAGTGTCTAGCCCTACTGAGCTAGAGAGGGATCTCTAAAAGGATTTGTCAAT
>APFE031462766.1:0-23122 GCA_000404065.3 Pinus taeda
TTCTATCCTTTATATATGACTCCTACGAGTAATACCACGGGCCAATACCGCGTATTACTAATACCATCTATCTAATACTACGGCCCATTTGCAACTAACTGTGGTTCCTTTATTAGTTGCGGATTAACCACTTACAATTATTAATATGGGCTTTATTGACTCTTGACTATGACGTGGTCCCATTACATAGATAAGGGGGTTAGGGTGGGACCCTAACACATAGCTCTAGTGTTCACATTAAAAGATGACTTCCAAATAACACCTTTGCGAGGTGGCCGGATGACAGACTCACTATTACGGTGCTCGATATGGAGCAGAACAGAACTAAATGGAGTAGAAGTAGAAGGATTATTGGTGGCTTATTTCTCCATGGTCTGCTTAGACATGGTTTGATAGTCCTTAGTTCAAGTAGTGATAGAGATAGGTGATGAACCTTGCATCATGAAAACTTGGGAACCTGAGGAAGCAGAAGACTGAGGTTGGTCTGCCAACTCAGTCTGCTATGGTGGAAAGGGCTCTTTTAGGACAACCAGATTCCCTTTTAGTAAGAAAATAACTTCACATCATCACGGACAATCCTTAGTGTAATGATACTCCTCACAGATGAGGCAAGGATATTTTGGCTTTCTTCTAGAAGCATCATCAACAAAGAATTTAGGAGGGTCCTGTTTTTGGGCATCGACTTCAGCCTGACCTTTGCCCTTGTTTTTACCCTTAGAGGCCTTATCTACTGCGGTAGACTGGACAACATGTACCTTAGAGGTTTTGCCAGGACTGGATAAATTGTTGGAGGGATTATTGGAACTAGTGTTCGAGACATATGTCTACTTCGAAGACGATTTCACGCAAGTCTAAGACATGGAACCAATTACATTGTCAAGTGGTCTATTTAGCGACTTTACTGTTGTCAGACCTAATGATGGTCTCAAAGAATTATCTAGCATCTCATACAATATTCCAGATTGTGAATAGACCAAGTTTAAATACTACGCATGGGTGATAGCATTGTCTTCAGTAACACATCCACCCATAGTTATGTCTTTAGAATTTTTTTTGACAAATGATTTCGTGAACCTTTCGGTCAACAACTCATCAATAATCTCAAACTTGATGAGGCGACGCTGACGTCTACATTCATGGATATGATCAAAAATGTGGGTCATGGTTTCTTTGTTAAGGGACGTAAGAAAATGAGTGCTAGTTTCATACCGAACTGACAATTAGAAATGAGTGAGGAAATCCATGGCGAGAGAGTTGAAATCACCGTAGGTCTAGGGTACACTTGATACTTCCCTATCATAGGCTGCTCATAAGCATTGTACATGGTGTACATATTATAAGGTTGCTAGACCTATTGATCCTAGATGTAGGGAGATTGGCCATGCTGCTACAGGGGTTGACCTTGACCTTGAAAGGGCTAGCCTTGCTGATACACATATAAAGCTTGTTTCTTCCAAGGCTGACCTTGTTGCTGTAAAGGTTGACTTTGCTGTTGTAAAGGTTCACCTTGCTGCTGCAAAGGTTGGCCTTGTGAGGGAAAAGGTTGCGAGAACTGTTCAACAAACTGAGTTTGCAGCTGCAAAAGTTGTTGTGACTACGGAAAAGGTTTCCCCTGCAGTTTTAATAGTTTCCCTTGTTGTTGCAATGCTTTCCCATGATACTTCCCTGTCATAGGCCGCTTATAAGCATTGTACGTGGTGTACATATTATAAGGCTACTAGACCTCTTGATCCTCGATGTAGGGAGATTGGCCATGCTACTGCAGGGGTTGACCTTGACCTTGCAAGGGCTAACCTTGTTGATACACATATAAAGCTTGTTGCTACCAAGGCTGACCTTGTTGCTACAAAGGTTGGCTTTGCTGTTGTAAAGGTTGACCTTGCTACTACAAAGGTTGCCCTTGCGAGGACAAAGGTTGGGAGGATTGTTGAACAAAGTGAGTTTGCAGCTGCAAAGGTTACTGCGACTGCGAAAAAGGTTTCCCTTGCAGTTGTAATAGTTTCCCTTGTTGTTGTAATGGTTTCCCTTGCTGCTGCGAAGGTTTCCCTTGCTCCTCCGATGGTTGTCGTTGTTGCTACAAGGGTAGCTAGACAATTCCTAGGGTTATACCTTGAGGGTATTGATAGTTCCCGAATTGGATCTAGCCATATCCACCAGGAATAGTAGATTAACCAAGATGAACATAAGGTCTAGCCTAAGGAATGTAAGGTGGATTAACCAAGGCTTGCGAACCATATAAAAACCAACAATATGGCAACAAATTAGCCACAAGGACAACAACCCCTGCACGATAGATAGAGAGGTGCAAAGATCCAACCACATCACATCAACATAGAGGAACTGCCAGGATCAACTCCTGGCTCAAGTGAGCAAGGCACGGGATAGATTGAGTAATCACCTGTCTCTAGGATGGCTAGATGCACGTGCATGGTACTAGTGGACTACTCTTTTGAGTAGATCTTATTATTTGTGTTCTTCTTATGTTTTGGGGATGAAACATGTCTAAGGGGGGTGGAATGTAGTATACCTAGGGGGGATATTATAGGGTACAGAGGGAGGTACCCAAGGGAATAATGTAATAATGTGATGGGCCATAGTTAATAAATAAAGTGGTTAACCTCCATCATGTAAGGAACCACAAGTAGTTAGGAAGCCCATTGTATTAGATACATGGTATTGACAGACCCATGGTAATGACCCATGGTATTGTATGTATGAAACCTATATAGAGGTTAGAGACTCCCCACTAAGAGATGTCAAGGATTATTGTATTTAAAAGCATATTTCTTGTGGATTGTTCTCCTTCATTAAGGAGTGATTGTATGGTGTCACCCTACCTCAAGGGTTCATATTAATAAAGATATCAAGTTTATCTATTTATCTCTTGTTATTTCTGGGTATATTTGCTTTATCATATATGTACAGGTCAGATCCACTATATCTCATGAACCCATAAGGAAAGAACATAGTGTTCATGCACATGTAGAAGGATAATTGAGCCATGAAATTCATTTCCATGGAGGTCACCAATATTTTAGTCACCGGACACCCAAGCTAGACATGTACAAAATTGATGGATCTAACGAGGCGGTATGGGTGACATAAAAGGAAAAATATTTTTTCCTTAACAATATCTGGGAATATGACACTAAAATAAATGTGGGAGCTATTTACTTGGACTAGGAGAAGCCTTTTACTTGGAATGTTCCATCAGTGGCTTTGAGGAAGCTATCCAAGCCCATGTCTGAATGCATCACCCAACTACTTGGTTGGAAGCATTCAACAAGGCCTTAGAGGTAGAAGTGGATTTAAATGACCAAATCAATCGTACAAATTTCATCACATGGGCACATCCCACCTCAGCTATGGGACACACCCAAACATTTAAGGTTCAAAAAGTGTCTCCGACAAAAATGTCTGAAAGACGGAAACAAGGAATTTGCCATTATTTTGATGAAAAATACTCTTCGGGAAATAAATGCGAGGAACCAAAATTCTTTTAAATTGATGTTATTGAAAACAGTTCCATTAATGAAGCTTCGTACACTAAAGTGACTGAGGAGGAAGAGGATGACCCCCTAACTAACTTCGACACTAATAATCTAGCTACACGAGATGAGACAATCATCTCACTCCATGCCATGGATAACATCTTTTCTCCCCAAACTCTCAAAATCTGAGGTTTTATTAAACATTGGCAAATAGTGGTGCTTATTGATAGTGGCAACACAAATAACATTTTCCATAAGAGAGTAGCATAAGAGGTTCATTATTTTGTGAGGGTGGTACCTAATATCCAAGTCCTTATTACTGATGGGGGGACCATGAAATTTGAAGGATACTGTGAAAATATTAAGGTTCAAATGCGTGATTATCACTCCAAAACTGAGATGTTTTCCATTGAAATGGGTGGTTGCAACATTTTCCTTGGTGTCGAATGGTGGCACAAATGTTTCCCTATCACAATGGAATTCTAGGACTTCTATATGATCTTTAAGCAAAATGACCACACTCATAGACTAGGATAACTCAAGGCATGTCCTCTTACTATCATCATCTCACATCAAATGGAGAAGTTTAAAAAAAAATCCATCATGGAATAGTAGCACAATTTAATTCCATTCATTCCCTTATATCCACTCCTCCTCCCATTCATCTCGATTTGAAATAGGTATTATATCACCACCTCTGGGTGTTAGACAAACCTAAGGATCTCCCACCCTCTAGGGGCGAACATGATCATAAAATCCCTTTTCTTCTAGGTACCCAAACGGAAAATCTCTACCCCTATCGACATCCTTTTTCCCAAAATAATGAAATTGAAAAAGCATTAAGGAATTCCTCAATGTTGGTGTTATTAATCCCAACACCAACTCTTATCCATCTCTAGTGCTCATGGTTCTGAAGAAAGACATTCAATGGTGAATGTGTCTAGACTTTAGGGCCCTTGAGAAGCTCACCATCAAGTACAAATTTCCTATCCTAGTAGTCGATGATATGCTTAATGGACTGCATGGTTCCTAATATTTTACCAAGGTGGACCTCCAGTCAAGGCAGGTTCTCTTAGTTTCCCTATCACAATGCTCTTCTAGGAGTTCTATATGATCTTTAAGCAAAATAACCAAACATACACTGCGAGAAATTAGGGTAGGTGCTCCTACTATCATCATCTCACATCGAATGGAGAAGTTTTTAGAAACGGGCAATCATGGGATAGTAGCAAAATTTAATTCCATTCATCCCCTTATATCCACTCCTCCTCCCATTCAACCCGATATGAAATAGGTATTATATCAGCACTTGTGGGTCTTCGACAAAACTAAGGAGCTCACACCCTCTAGGGGTGAACATGATCATAACATCCCTTTGCTTCAAAAGATGTCAGAAAACGATGTTAAAATGGATAATCTGCAGGTATTACCTCTAACCCCACTAGAAATATTATAGCAATCAATGTTTTCAGCATGGGAGGCAAACCTGTATCAATGCTCATCAAGCATTTGGATAGATAGGTCTAAGGAATATGGCACCCCTTCAAATCCTTGGTCACAAGTACACTCTACAGCTGAAGGAATCACTCAATCGATGATGATTGACGGGGCACCATCGGACGATTACCACCATCGTTCCCATCTTCTGAACTAGAAAGAAGATAATTCCAACAACCTAGACCATCCTTCAGTATTTGACTTTCTGACGAATATTATAAATATGGTGGATTCCAAGAGAAACCTATCCAATATTGAAGAGACTACCACCATAAAAATCTCAACCAAAACAGATGTTGTAGAGAATATTCATGTCGACAAATCTTGTTCTTCTCCAGAACTGGAAATATATAGTGCTCTCTTTCACGAGTTTAGAGATGTCTTTGCTTGGTCATATGATGAAATGCTAGGTATTGACTCGAACATAGTTGAACATGAAATTAAGATGTATCTAGATGTCAAACCAGTACAACAATGGCTACGGAAGGTGCACCCCAAGAAAGTCGTTGCCATTAAGGCAGAAGTTGAAAAACTCCTCCATGCTGGTTTTATTTACCCGGTTCCTCTGATCAATTGGGTATCGAATATTGTTCCTGTAATGAAGAAACAAGAAATTATTAGAGTGTGCATCGATTATAGGGATGTAAATCAAGCTTGTCTAAAAGACAACTACCCTACACCCTTTATTGACCACATAATTGAAGAATGTGCCAAATGTGAAATATTTTCATTTATGGATGGATTTTCCTCATATAATCAAATAAATATCCACCCAAAAGACCATTCAAAGACTGCATTTATTTGTCCATGGGGCACGTTCGCATATCGCAAGCTACCCTTTGGTTTAAAGAACACAGGGGAAACTTTTCAGAGAGCAATGAACTATGCTTTCCATGACATCAAGAACATCATTCAACCATATCTCGACAATCTTCTATCTCATTTGCAAAAGCGAACCGATCATCCGCGACATTTGAGAGCGATATTTCTACGTTGCCCACACTACAAGATATGACTCAATTGGAAACAATGTGTGTTTTGTGGCAGTTCTGGTCGTTTACTTGGCTTTGTGGTCTCAAAGGATGGGATTCGTCTCGACACATGTAAGGTTCAGACAATCATTGATTTGCCTCCACCTTCAAACTTGCTTCAGATTCAGAAACTCCAGCGGAAAGCAAACTTCCTTAGGAGGTTCATTCCAAATTACGCCGAACTAGCTAAAGGTTATACTTGTCTATTGAAAAAAGAAGTACCCTTCATTTGGGATCGGGTCGCGCAAGCTTCCTTTTATGCTTTAAAGCAATCTCTAATAAAAGCGTCATTAATGTATGCTCCTGATTATCAAAAAGACTTTAACCTGTATCTGGCTGTAGCAGATACAACCATAGCAATGGTTTTAGTTCAAGAGGATAATGGAATTGAAAATCCTATATATTATTTAAGCCAAAACTTAAATGATATGGAAATGAAATGCTCCTACGTTGAAAAGCTAGCCCTAGCAGTTGTTCAAGCGATACAGAGATTTCGACACTACATCCTCTTAAGAAAAGATACCATTTTATCAGATTGCAACCCATGACTTATACATTGTCGCGACAGTTGCTCGAGGGCAAATATTGAAAATGGATAGTGATTTTACAAGAGTTTGATCTAGAATTCAAAAAATCCAAATCAAAGAAAGCCCTGGTATTAGTGGGGTTACTATGTGATCTCCCATCATCATCCAACGATGCAACATTCGAAGAAGCAATCGTAGATGAAAATTTGTTTCTGATATCTTCAAGCAATCCATGGTACGAAGATGTAATCATCTATCTCTAGACACAAACATATAGGTCTAATACCTCACGCTCCGAACAATGACATATTCGATACCAAGAGAAAGACTACGTGATCGTCGGTGATACTCTTTGCCGTCGCAGTATCGATACAGTTCTACGAAGGTGCCTCACCCATGAGGAGGCCGAAAAAGTCCTGAATGATTGTCATTCAGGCGCATGTGGGGGGCATCAATCTGGTTATGCTACGGCACAAAAAAAAATTGCGAGCAGGATACTTCTGGCCAACAATGTTCAAAGATTGCATAACCACAGTTAGAAGTTTCCATGCTTGCCAAATGTTTGATACCAAAACCAAAAGACCACCCGCATCGCTGTAACAAGTAGTTGCTGTTGGGCCATTTTCCAAATGGGGCATCGATTTCATGACATGTAACCCCACCTCATCTGGGGGGCATGGGTATATCATAGTGGCGGTAGAATATTTTACTAAATGGACCGAGGTGATGCCTACATTAAACAATAGTGGCGAAACGACTGCCCTTTTCTTTTTTAATCACGTAGTCTCTAGATTTGGCGTTCCAGAAGCCATACTCACAAATCATGGATCACATTTTCACAATCACGTGATGGTTGAGTTGGCTACCAAATTAGGACTGTCCCACGACAACTCTACTCCGTACTATCCGCAAGCTAACGGACAGGTTGAGGAAATGAACAAGGCCCTGAAGCGCATGTTGCAAAGGATGATCGGAGTCCATAAATGGAGTTGGCACCTGATCCTATACTCGGCCTTGTGTGCATACTGGACATCAGTGAGAAATGCAATCGAGTTTATACCTTTTCAACTTGTGTATGGTCTCGAAGTAATCTTACCAGTTCAATGTGAAATCTCGTTCCTCAAACTCGCAGTCGACCTTCTCCCCGGAACCTCAGAAGAAGAGGCTCGTTTCTTGGAACTAATCCAATTAGATGAAACCCGTCATGATACAGCTTCGGCTAACAAAGCTCATAAGAAACGAGTCAAAGCATAGTTCGACAAAAATGTCAAACCTCGCGTCTTCTCAGAAGGTGACCTGGTCTTACTTTACGACCAGGAATCCGATAAGTTGGGAGCAGGGAAATTCAAATCGTTATGGATGGGTCCTTATATTGTTAAGCATGTATTAGCAAAAGGAGCCTACGCGTTGATGGACTATGATGGGATTCCACTGGCGCAACCTCGTAACGGCTTGTACCTGAAACGTTACTATGCTTAATTCCACATAGTAATCCTTATGCTTTTGTTACATTTTTTTGATTTTGCTAAGAGTAATTATTTTTGTTAGGTAATCCACTTTTTTGCATTCATTGCAGATGTCAAACCTATTGGAATAATTTGTTGGATATACCGATGGAGCGAGTCGTAGTTCACAGAACCTGTCTTCTGTAGCATGGGCCATTTTCGATCCCAACGGCGAGTTAGTAAGTCTTATAGGGGTATGTATTGGTTAGTCAATGAACAATATCACTGAATACAACATGTTTATAGAACTCCTCTCTGATGCCATCACACGAGGCATATGCCAACTTGTCGTTAGGCTAGACTCACAACTCATCATTCTACAACTCATCGGCATCTATTCCGTACGAAATCCATCCATCTATCGCATGTTCCTACGAGTCAGGATTTCGGAAAGACAATTCGATTTCATTCAATATCAACATATTTCTAGAATTTTAAACACATTGACAAACTCATTGGAAAATTATGTGTTAGATAGACATTTACGACATTCATAAAAAAGAAGCATCACATCAATATATGCAGCAGGATCATGTAACTTAACCAAAATAAAGCTCCGAAAATAAAAAATATATACATAACTATTTATAGTTTTTACATAATTTTTTGTAACCAAGAAGAAATTGGTTAAAAGACCCAAAACTCAAAATGCTAGGGGGCACCCTAGTCTAATGATGCTAGTGATAACAAGTCACCACCTGTGCAATCATGCGCAAAAGCCTAGTCCATCGACTCGACACTCTAGTAGTATGTCGCTGCAACCGCATAGTGAGCTCGTCAGTCTTCACATCTGGGATACCAAGGGTGAGACCCTGTATCTAGTCCTGTAGTTCTGAGAGAGTCTCGACCACGTCAAGGTCACGAAGGATGGCCCTCCCAACAGCCTCTCCTGCTGGAGCAGCCGCTGGGTCTCTGCGGTGTACTGCCGGTCGAACTAGTCCAATATCTACATGAGCACATGAGTTTTGATTATTATTGGTCAAGAAAGAATACTAACATTATAAGAACAATAAACAAAGATATGGTAAGAATATTTACCCATAACACCCCACTGCATGCTCGCCAGCAGCACTAAATCCGGGTCACCCCGGAAATCCATGCTAGCATATGGAAACTTGGCGTAAACCATCTCCTGATGATCAAACCACTCGAAGAAAGTATCAGAAAAGGAAATCTAAGGTTGGCTAGCATTTCGAGACATGAGGTCAACCCATCTTTGCATCTGTGGATCAGTCGGTGGAGGTAGGCCAAGTGAGATGTATTGTGGTTGCATCAACGGGATCCTCTCCAAAGTGAAAGCGGTCAAAATAGAACCATAACCAAAATTCTTGGATCTTCCACTTTTCACCTTGGTTAGTTGTTCTTTCATCACAGAGAGTATTGTGTCACACCAGTTGAACATATTCGGTTTAAGGCATTCCAAAGCATACTTCATGTAAGACCTGTTAGCTATGTGAAGAGCAGAACTACCAGCGGATCTAGCAAAAGTGAACAGAATGGTCCTTAAGGGCCGGTCAGTGACATCTCAGATACTGATCTTGCCGTCCGTACTCGGCTGAGATCCCTCTTTGCAGTGTCGTCGAATATACTCCCTCATGGACTCACCCCTGTGGGCAGAACCTGATAATGAGAGAGCGGCACCACGCCTCGATAAACCGGTCAAAAAATTGATGTCCACGACAGTCAAGGGGATTGATTTGCCCCTAATTTGGAACACCTAGTTGATAGGATCCCAAGCCTTGAGGAAATATTGCAACAAGTTGATTTTTTGCCTCATGCTAGAGATACGGAAAAACTTGAACAAGCCACAGTTCTGCAATGCAGCTACCGTGCCCGGATCATGTAAAGCAACCAGTCCTCTTCTTCATGCTCGCGTTCTCACCATGTAACAACCATTTTGCTCTGATGAATCTCTGAAAAACAAACAAGAGAAGAGTGAGGATCTTGATTTGGCAAAAAACAGGCAAACATCTATGAGAAAGTTGTGCAAAAATTTTCCTCCTTGCACCCATCGCAACCCAGCAAGTGTACTGGGAGTGATGCATACGGACTAGTCAGTGAGAAGGCTAGTATGGATCACACCTTTTGATTAAGGAAGGGTGCGATGGAGCTAGGGTGAGATGTTCAAACCCCAGAGGCTCAACAAAGGAAGGAAACAAGCTCAGAATTCAAAAATAAAAGAATCCAATTGAAGAGCACAAGTTTATCTCATACCTGGTCCAGAGAGCATCAAGCATTGTCCACAGACTCTCCCGGAATCAGCTAGTGAAAATCATGGGGGAAGGCACCTCCAGAGCTCCAAAAAACCAAGTTCAAATGAAATGGTAAAATGAGAGGTAAAAGTCACTTTTAAATTACCATTCATGTAATTTAGTTAAGATATTAGTGTTCTTAACTCATTTATCAAGCATATGTTTTCATTTCTAATCGGTTTGATGAAGCAAATGAACAGGTGGTAAAATATTTGAATGAACAAAATGTAATGGTGAATCAAGGAATCAATGACCATTATCACGAGCAGTTTTAATGTGGAATTCAAGCTCGTTAAAAAATAAACATAAGAAATGAGAAAATGTTTCCCCCAGAGTTTAAGCTCATTAAAAAATGAACCAATTTTCCGGTAAATAACCATTGTGAATCCCTTATCGTGAGCTTTTCAGCCTTGGTCATGTTCTCATCATCACATCCACTCTATTTTTTAGCCAATCATTCACCTCCATTTGATTGTTTACCCTTTCGAGGAACATCTGTGAAGAGTGATTCTATTAGCCATCCTCGTGACACTACCATGATTGGAAAATTCCAAACCTTACCTGGAATCAACTGCTACCCGAAATCATCACTCGTTCCTCGAAAAATGAGTCTCCTTTAAGCTATTTTCAATTGACTCGTAAAATATGAAAAGATTGCCGAGCGATTAGCCTCTCCGGCTCGTTAAAGTCATTGGAAGTGCTATCCCTCATCTATATTTTAATCTTTTTGGACCTGAGGGGTTATTACACAAAAATATCGAGTGCTTGTCTTGTTCGGCTCATTAAAACTATCGAAAATTCATCCCTTTCGTATTATTTTATTCTTTTTCAGAGTTAAGGGATTATATGACGAAAAAGAATCTTTGGAGTTTCCTTTCCATCCCTTTCAGAATCTCTAAAACTGAAAAGGACCGAGTTATCTTTGTTGTTAAACTCGTTAAAACTGAATAGCAACAAACTCGTCCAAATGGACAAGAACGAGTTTCACTGTTGCTAGGCTCATTAAAATATAGCGACAGGTTCGCCCAAAGGGTGGATTATAGAACAATCATATGTTATCCTCCTCAAGGTTGAAAAAAATAAAGAGGTACTCGTCAGCAATCGCTGGGGAAAATTGGGAAAAAACTTTATTGGTAGCAAGTCACTCTTGAACATGACACTTTCTCTCCGCATCCGAGCCAGCTTGGGTTGTTCCGTTCACTAGTCACATCACCATTGGTCTGTCACACCATCCATCTTTGGGGTTAACACTACCAATCCATCATCAGTGTCGCTGCTATGTTCAAGAGAAGTCATTCAGAGAATTCACCTGTGTCTCACCCACTACAATACATTCACGCTCCATTCTTTCATGACCGCCACCCTTAACACTGTATCATCAGATCATTTTCACCTTCAAAATCATTTTCTTCATTCCATGTCATAGATGTGGGATTCATTAAGGCCCTCCTATGACGGGTCACTTCTTGTCAACATCAGCTCATTATCCAAGAAGTCGACCTAGGAACAACCCTTTTAGTACTTTGAAGCTTTCATGCCTCAATGGCAAGTTTCTCACTTTCGGCGACAGGTTTACATTAATGGCCTTCAACCGAGAGATTTTGCATGGTGTTTGATGCCAAGTCCTTTTTCACAATGCACAAATTGTATTGTAGTACCTTGAGGGTCATTGGCATTATTGGTGATTCCTCTCGCGCCTGTTAACAGCTTACATCATTGGCTGGTAATCAGGAAATGTCTTTCCATGTTCGACTCTAGAACATTTTTCACATGGATCAACTTGTACTCCGAGTGAATATTGAACGAATTTTGAAGACCTCGGATCTAGTTTCATCCATCCACGTTGCAATATATTTATGAATATAATGACATAAAATGTACATAATTTCCGAACAGATGATCATCCAAATGAAAGGATGATGAGTCTGAATCATCAATCTGCCACACAGACAATTTTCTGTCCTCTGTACATGAAAATGAATCTATAAAGCTGAGCATGGGAATACTCGCCTCAGATAGATCATGAAAAATATTATGAAGATAATGTATTGTATTTTATGTTATTACAGGTAGCCTCCGAGCTCGAAAAAACTTCAGATCCTCATGGTAAAGCATTTCACCCGACATCAAAAGATTAACGACCTCATGCTTTAAGGGGGGGCAAATGTATAGACATTTTTGGGCATTGCAACCCCAATCATAAATGTCCATAAACTAAGGGCTCCTAAGTCCCTAAATGTGTTTCTTCACTACCTAAAGGAACAAGGTTAGCTGATTACATCATCTCCCAGAAGTTCTCCACCAAAAACTGCTCAGAAATGGTCAAAAATCGACCATACTGAATACCCAGTGCAGAGGGTACGATGCATATCACCTTCCCAGTGTAAAGGGTGCGATGCATACTGAATGGCCCCTCTGTAGGGTTCAATGGTCAAGAATGGACAAATGGCAGGGACAATTTGCGAGGTGGAAGATCATGGAATCTTCCAGAAGCTTCCCCTCTGACACTTGCCTTTCTGTTTCCGACCAGGGATGAGTAAGAGATCATCAGTCTCCAAGTGGAATCAAGAACTATCAGAGAGAGGACACTAATCAAAACCTAGAAGATGACTCACCCCCCTGCAATCATCTATATATGTACCCCTCATCACAGAGATCCAGAGGTTGGAATCTTGTATCTTCTAGAGAAGTGTTGTTGGTTTTCTAGTGAAACTTCATAGTGTTGGGTGATATAAGCTTTACTTGAGGTGAAGAAGGGCTTTCTTGTTGGAGAATGATGCTGGGTCAAAACATATGGTTGTAATCCTCCTACTTTTGTTGATATTAATAAATCTATTCAATTTTTCCTCCATATTCTCGTATGTTTGAATGTATATGCATTTATATGGTTAATACATATCTCGTCCTGTGTTATTTATGAATATATATCTTTGTTCTTTGATAGTAGTATGCTGCTTTGGTTCCACAGGTGCTCTTTGAAGCTGGGCAGATGAAGAAGAAGCAACAAAGACCTATGAGGAAGGAGAGGAATCAAGCAAGGAAACCAAGCGCAAGACTAAGGTTGGTGTCCTTTGTTCCACTCTTATCTATTTTCATAAAGGAAAAAGTAGACTTTACTTGTTTGTTTCTAAGATAGCTACCAGTCTTAGTGGGAATAGCAGCTCCGAGTGGACACTATTCCCAGTAATAGAGAGGTGCTACTACAGATCAGTTGAAAAATGCAGTGTATAACATCTCTCTCCAGACTAAAGAGATCAAAATATTGTAGGATCAAGTCAATCTTCTACAAGATCACAATACAAATACTAATACTTTTCATGCAGCAGAGCTACAGAGAGCTCAAAACTAGATAGAGGTATGGAAGAAATCAACAAATCAGTCCTCTATTGACCACACATTGGCCCATGTTAAAGAAATTATATGGAACAATATTATTGAAGAGATAGATGAAATCTAGCCATATATCCAGATTATATTTGAACAGAAGGAATGGATGGAGAAAGCCAAGAAAACCATTTCCACTATCAATGCTAAATTGGGAGAAATGCCTGCCATAGCCAACAACATAATAAAGTTTCTCAATTCAAAAATAGATATGACCTCGATGATTTGGGAGTAGATGACAAAACAAAATCCATCCTGGAAGTAAAGAAATTTCTAACAAAGAACTTGGTTGTAGAGGTGACACAGGAATGTCACACTTTGGAGGTAGCAGTCAACGGGTTTTTCACTAGAATAGAAGCATTAAACAAGAAAGATATGCCTTCTTTACTTGTGATCAATGAAAAATTGAAGACCAAGGAAGATTACATGAACAAGCTTCAAGATATTGCAAAGGATATAGCCAAGTCTTCCCACATCAAAGGTACTATTACAGGGAGAGCATTTTATAAAGGTATCAACAACATGAGTTTTATCCAACATGAGATAAAATACATTTTTGTAGTGAAACCCACTTTTTCTTGGTATACCGAGGTATATGAGATCTACCGCAAGGTAACAAATATTGATATTCCTGATGAAGATCAATGGGATAAGTTGTGTGAATTCTAAGATTAAAAAGACAAGTGAGCTTCCTAAGTGCAACACTTGAATAATGGCCGCTCAACAACTGTTCTCCACCAAAGCAGTACCAGATGTTGAGATCGCTTCGTGAGATTCACCTTTTTTTTGTCACATTATTTCATTTCTATTAGTTTAAGTTAATAATAGAATTCCATTTCACTCAGGCATTAATTGTAATCCTTCGTGTAAATTATGTTTAAATACTTCATTCATTCGAAGTATTGAGGGTTTGTAACTAAACATTATAACATTTTTCTATCAAGCACTACACTTTTTCCACACTGCTCAAGCACCATTAATAAAGGAATCTTCACACGATACGTGTGCCATGAAATACTCGTGATGTTTTTCCTATTGTAGTTGTGTTTTCATTGTTATTTTCTTCATGTTATGCATTTTAAATCTATTTGTAAAACAGGAGATGTGAAAAATAGGATATGATTTTGAGCACCCTATTTGGACTACATTTACAATTTGAATGTTTTCTTCCAAAAGTATGATTGAGAAATTCTTAAATGCTTCTAAATCCCTGTTGAATCACACCTTTTCTCTATTCCATAATTTAATCTAAAGACCCATTAAATCTATCCATCTTTCCCTATGGCTACTCCTTTCAGCTTTTGGTGCAGCATCTAGTTTTATTTGACTCCATAGCCCAACGGAAAGAAAGTAATTTTTTTCAGATCAACCAACCAACCAACCAAATTCAAACAAAAATCCAAGCACAATCATAAATAGTCTAAAATTAACCTAAAAAACGAGTTTAAATCATAAAGAGAGAGCCCTCTCTTAAGCTAGTAGGGCTAGATCACAACATTCAAAAGCAGTTTGATGTTGTCCAACATATTTACTCCCACAACCTCAAAAATACAGAATGATAACATGGTGACGACCATACTGGAGAAGAAGACATTTTAATGTAAAACATTATTATTCCCTCGCTTAAAATCAGTATTTCAATAAGAAATTGTTATATCATTATGAAAAACTTGATCTAAGGTTGATATTTTGTATATATCTACTTTATCATTGATTTGGATTTTCATTTTTGTTTGATGATTTGTCATAGCCCTCACTCCCAAAAGGATTTATACTATATCTCACCTTGATCCCAACCATACTAAAATTGTAGATGACCCCCAGAAAATGGTGAGAAAAAGAAGCTTTACCGAGAGTCAAGGTAATAATAGACCATGTCTAGATTCAATTCTCTCCTTGAGAATTTTCCTTTGTCAAGGTCTAATTCTCTCCGAGCGAAATTTGAAACTTTACAAGATATAGAATTTGATTTACATTTCTAGCAAAGCTTATTTAGATCCAAATCTAAGGCTTTTGTAGAACAAATTGTCATAGACAAGGCCATATTGCAACCATATATTTCCCAAACCCCAGTCCTTGAGACATACCCTGATCTTGAATCTTTATAACAATTTGACAAATTACAAGGTCTAGTTTCAGTGTTGGACCATGCTATAGAAGAAGGCTTTATTCAATAGTATGAATTCACTCCTTTACCTATTGTGAAAAGTTCTTTGTCTAGTCAATCTTCTCAATTTGTACATTTACAAACTCCTAGTCCTACTCAATCTATAGTTTTAACTTCTCAACATGTGATCTCTTAGACTACTATACCTACTGCCCCTGTAGTCATTAAAGTTGCACCTCCATTAGGTACATCCTCAAGTCAATATACCATGACAGTTATGGTAGGAAGGTATGCACCCTTGGTGTTACCATGCCAACTAAATGTTATGCCTACAGATTATGCTTCCAAAATTGTAATATTTGATAATACTAGTTTTTATACCGCTCAACAATATATAGATAGGATGAGCGATGTGCTTGATCTCCAAGAGGTTGATGAAGCTGATCATAAGATTGATAACCTAGTGAGAGTAGTCAATCAAATGATGCAAAGAGTGAACCTCAATGACCAAAATCAAGCAAGAGAAAACCAAAATCTCCCTCAAACTAGAAACCAAAGGTTTAGGAGAAATGTTCCCCAAATTAAACAAAGAGAACAAAAGGGGCTAGATTAGCAGATTGAGCCTCCTTTTTAAGAAAATTACATAGATGATGATGGGAACATTGTGGAATATTTGCAAGACAATCAAATATATTTGTTAGCGGTAAATGAAGATGAAATAGTGTTCCTCACTCAGGAAGAGCAGGAGCTTTTTTTTATAGCCCAAACTGAAATGGATTCTCAAGAGTCAGAAGAATACAAACAAGGATTTGAAAATTCTATAATGGAAGTATATAGGAAATACAATCTTAGAAGCAAGAAAAATCAAGATACTGCAAGTAAAAGGAATGTAGAAAGTCTTGTCAAAAAGGACTATGATTCTGATCCCAAGATAATTACACAAAATCTCTCTAAGAAAGCCACAAAAAATGTGGGAAAAAAACTAACAAAAGATACTATGGAAAATCTAATTCATACTTCTTCTAGAAATACTCAACTAAGCTACCTTCTACCAACCAACAAATTCAACCAGCCACAAAAATAGTTGTTGATAAATCTGATTTTTCAAACATGCTTAAAAATCTAACACCATTCAATATAGAAAATGAACTTGCCAAGCTGAAAATTTCAATCCCCTTAACTGAATTAATCAACGAGAATGTATAAAGGACTCAGGTAGTGAAGGCATTAAACATTGGGGATAAAACTAATGATGCAAATTTGAGTGATGATCATGTAGAAGGTCATTACTATAAACTCAATTTTCAATGCACCCATAATATAGCAGAATATGAGATACTTCTCTTAGGACTGCAATTATTAAAGACATTAGGTGCTAAAAGAATTTTTGTTCAAGGATATTCTGAATTAATTATTAAAAAGATCAAGGGAGAAAATGCTGCAAAACATCATAGGTTGAGAAACTACACGAATGTTGTCCTTGACTTTTTAAGAACTTTTGAAGAATATGATCTTTCTTTCATTCAAAGGAATCACAATGTGTTGGCTAATGGCTTAGACTTTTTAGCTAGCACATGCCAAATGCCTCATATAAATAAACAATATATAGTGAAGATTAAACATCGTCCTGTTGTACCTGATAATATGAGACATTGGCAGGTATTTGGAAGTGATAAGCAGTTTGAAAACATTTTGCAATATAAAGAGGAGTATGAAGACAATAGCATAGACTCTGAAGTAGAAGATCACATTAGTCAATATTCAGACTCTCAAGTAGGAAATCAGATTGTTGAATATGTTAGTGTAAATAAACAGCTTGATGATTTTTACGTAAATATTTCAATCAATAAAGATGTACATACACTAGAATTACATGAAATTGATCGAGAAAAAGAAGTCCCAATTCAAAATCAAAACACAAATAGGGCATTTAATTTGCAACAACACGGAAGTAGGGGAAGAAGCAGATAAGCTACTAAAAGAAATGCAGTTGAGTCTTAGTTTCACCTGGTCATATGATCCATTAGGGGTCATTTCTAAGTTAAGATTGGAAAACAAGTCGACTTCTTATTTTTTAAAGAGCCACACTAGAGATAGAAAAGTATAAAAACCAGCTACAATGGTGTAAAAGCACCCTACAAGAGGCAGAGGATCAGGTGTTATCCTCCATAGTACAGAATCCTACCATGCAGGAGAAAACAACAAAGAGAAGTAGAGAAGAATAGTCCCTTTGAGGGGCTAAAATTTTCAGTGAAGGATTCAAAATCATGTATAGGAAGAAGGCCAAACTTAGTTCAAACCTAAGCCTCACCAAGGATTTAGACGAGGAGAACATTATTGCCACGAGAAAGCCACTTATTTCCTCATTAGTAGGTGACCAAGCTACACTCTCTCCCACTACGTCCACAAATTCACATGTTCCCCAACCCACGCCATCTTTACACTACAAGAAGAAAACATTTGAGTTTGATGTAAAAGACATACATCCCATTGACCAAATGGAGATACACAAGTAGACTCGACAAATTATTTTTTACAATTTCACTAACACTACTATTAGTTTTTCTAAATTGCAGGTCACATTAGACAATGTTCAATTACAAGTAAAGACGAAGGAGGTCTCTGCACTTGCCAAAGACACCAAGATCAAAGTTCTAGAGGATTTGGTTATCAAAGTAGGTTATGACCCTGCAAACATCGATGATTCAGAAGAGCTAGTAAGGAAAAAGAATACAGACATAGCAACATTAAGGAAGAAGTTGAAATTACCAGCTACAGAAGATACTCTAGCCAAGGATATTGAAGAAACAAAGACACAAAAGGCAAACATGATGAAGCTCATCATAGAACAGAGTGTACAGTTGAAGCAAATGGAGACAAAGATGGAAAATATGATTAAATAAAATGGAAAAGGCACCAAAATTGTTGTTGTCCGTTTGGAAGCACTCCCTATCACAACCATTCCTACAACTACATCTTCTACAACAAGCACAGGGCCTGTTGCAGTTGGCAAATGCAGTGCACAACATGTCTCTGGAGACTAAAGAGATCAAAATATTGCAGGCTCAAGTAACAAGATCACAATACAAAGACTGATACTTTTAAAACGAGATAGAGGTATGGAAGAAGTTGGCTCAGTCCTCTATTTGGCAACACACTCGCCGAGGTTAACCGAGGTTAAAGAAATTATGTGGAACAATATCGTTGAAAAGAGAGATGAAATCTGGCCATGTATCCATATTATATTTGAGCACAAGGAATTGATGGAGAAATCCAACCAAACCATTTCCATTATCAATGATGAATCGGGAGAAATGGGTGCCACAACAAACAACATCATAAAGTTTTTCAATTCCAAAAATAGATGAGTTGGATGATTTGGAAGTAGATGATAGAATAGAAATAGGCTTGGAAGTAAATAAGCTTCTAACAAAGAACTTCGTTTTAGAGCTTACAAAGAAATGTCACACTTTGGAGGTAACATTCAACATGTTTTCCACTAGAATAGAAGCTTTAAACAAGAATTGTCTCCCTTCTTTAATTATGATTAATGATAAATTGATGACCATGGAAGATTACATGAAGAAGCTTCAAGACATTGCAAAGGATATAGCCAAGTCTTCCCACATCAAAGGTACTATGACAAGGAGAGAATGTTATCAAGCTATCAGCAACATGAGTTTTATCCAACATGGGATAAAACACATTTTTATAGTGAAACCCACTTTTGCTCTCTCAGGTACATGAGATCTACCTCAAGGTAACAAAGATTGTCATTCCACATGAAGAGTAGTGGGATAAGTTGTGTGAATTCTAGGATTAAAAATATGAGCTCAACACCCAAATAGTGGCCACTGAGCAACTGTTCTCCACCAAAGCAGTGCAAGATGTCTTGATCGCCCTTAGCTAGATTCACATCTTTTGGTAACATTATTTCATTTATGTTAGTTTCAGTTAATAATAGAATTCCATGTGAGTGAGGTATTAATTTTAATAATTTCTGTAAATTATGTTTAAATACTTCATTCATTCGAAGTATTGAGGTTGGTTCCTCAACATTGTAACATTTTCTATCAAGCAATGTACTTTTTCCACGTTGTTGGAGCGCTATTAATAAACGACTCTTCACAATATACTTGTGTTATGAAACATTGGTGATGCTTTTCCTACTGTAATTGTGTTTTCACTATTATTTTCTTCATGTTATGCATTTGAAATCTAATTGTAAAATAAGAGATGTGAAAAATAGGATATGTTTTTGAGCACCCTATTTGGAGTGTATTTACAATGTGTATGTTTTCTTTTGAAAGTTTCATTGAGAAACTCTTAAATGCTTCTCAATCCATGCTCAATAAGGCCTTCTCTCCATTCCATAATTTAATCTAAAGGCCCTATGGCTACTCCTTTGAACTTTTGGTGAGTATGTAGTTTTATTTGACTCCATAGCCCAATGGAAAGAAAGTAATTTGTTTCTGCTAATTGTTGCTCCAATAGTATCCCCAAGGGTTATCTCAACTAGTAGAGTCCCCATTGTTAAGTACCGCCTTGAGGTAGCAGGGTCAATTCTCCTCCACCCCCTTTGGGTTAGTCTGTGCTAGTATGGCCAAAGGGGTTTGATTCCCTTAGGCGTTGATCAACCCAGATATTTCCCAACTTAACCACCCTAAAATAATGTGTTGCTCCAATAGTAAAAAAACCTCAACACGTCAAGCAAGCAATCTTCCTCCTCTATAATATGTGTCTGTTTGACTTAGTCCCCTCTTTTAAATTTTACATGTCTCTAAATTATTTGCAATGCATTTTTGTGAGAGAAACAAGGGTGGGGCTGCCACAAAAGAGAGGTGTACTTTGAAGAATTAGATCTCGATCATCTTTGTTCTTCAAAAAGCAAGGAAAAAAGTTTTTCCACACAAAATTTGGGTTTATACTTTTTTGGTGAGGAACTAATCCCCATAGATTGGCCTACTAAGCCAGGTTTACCTAGATGCATTACTAGTGTTATTGATTGGGGCACTAAAACCTTAGCCTTTGAAATTTCTTCTTTGACAAAACTGGAAAGACTTTCCTTCTCTTATCACCACTATTTGGGACCATGAGTTAAAAGAAGTGATATAGGAGCATGGGGTGGGAGCTTAGGTGGACACCCACTAGATATGGCAATCTAGCCACCAGAAAAATATTTCATCCAAAACTCTCACACCTCCTAGTTTTATGGTTGCCCCAAATATTTTCTAATAGAAACTAATATTTATTGTATTATAAACATAACCAATAAATATAAAATAGTCAATATAAACATAATAATTAATATAAAAAAATACAAACTCACACACAATGAATAATAATAAAATATTGAGAGGTATATTTAAATATTTATTTACTTATACATTTAAATAATTGAAATAATGTTTTACACATAAACATCATCAAAATTAAAAAAAAAATTAAAAAATAAATAAATAAAACAAATGATAAAGGAATTTTTAAATAATGGAAAGGAAAAATTGCAACAATAATAATAATAATAATATTCATTGAAACAACCATCAACTTATCAACTTATAGTATAATAAAGTTATACTTGATTGTAATTCAAATTGAAAAACTAAAATACAATAAATAATTAACTAATATATAGATTCATAAAATATAAGTAATTAATATCTAAAATTTTAAAAAAATGTTAACCTTAATAAATACCAAAATATTTAAAATATAACAAAATAAATAATAATAAATAATATATATATATAAATATATATATATATATATATATATAGTATATATATATATATAATATATATATTAGATTGAAATTAATAACTAAAATAAAATTGTATAATAAGTGGGAAATTTCAAATTATCAAAATCACATTATCCATTTATATTTTTTCATAAAATATATAAAGCTCTTTCTTTAAATCTAAACAAGCTGCTTAAATATAAACCATGTAACCAATATTTGTCATGTAGTATATTCATTGCAATACAAAATATTACAAAATATTACGATGGAAAATAACCATCCAATAACAATAAAACAATGGCACTTAGAACTAACCATCCAATAATTTAAACAAACTCGTTAAATATAAACCATGTAAGCAATATATATTTAACCATGTAAGCAATATAGTCATATAGTATATTCATGACAATACCAAATATTACGATAAAAAATAATCATCCAATAACAATAAAACAATGGCACTTAGAACTAACCATGCAATAATAATAAACGAATGACATTTAAAATTGAAATAATAATAAACGAATGACATTTAAAATTGAAATAATTGAAGTGCAAAATACTACGATGGAAAATAACCATCCAATAACAATAAAACAATGGCACTTAGAACTAACCATCCAATAATCTAAACAAACTAGTTAAATATAAACCATGTAAGCAATATATATTTAACCATGTAAACAATATATGCCATGTAGTACATTCATGACAATACCAAATATTAAGATAAAAAATAACCATCCAATAACAATAAAACAATGACACTGAGAACTAACCATCCAATAATAATAAATGAATGACATTTAAAATTGAAAAGAAAAATGTGCACTTCTCTAATACCTCTGCATAAAATTGGAATCGAAGTAACTGTAAGACAATTTGCAAGTAGCTAATACCAACAAGGTTTAAAACGTAATCAAGGCCTACATTGATACATGATGCTAATCAATTGACATTTTCTAATTCTTCTAATTCTTTGACTATACTACGTTGTTTCAACTTCCTCCAACCGCATCCCGTTCACGTCCTGCAAAACCGGAAAAATAAACTATAAAAAAAATATGACAATATGCAAAAAGATTAGAATTCATATATTGGAACTAAAATTTTATCTATTTGAAAGACTCACTTAGTCAGATTCAGTGATCAAATTTTGAAGGGCAGGTCTTAATTTCATTTAGAAGGGCACACATCTAGGTCACACTTCTATAATGAAAAGCATAAAAAAAAAAAGCAATTCAATTGACAATAGTAAATTATTTTCAAATTTATTTTTATTTTTTCACAAACAAAAAGATACTACTATGTCAAAGGCTGCATTAGTAAATGAATTACTTTTACATGTGTGATTCAGAAATGTAACCACACAAGATCATATTTCATAGGCCTTGAACTCAGCCACAATTGAACCAACTATAGGGACAAAATCATAGTTGGGAAACTGCATATGAGTACAAAAAATAAACATATATACATAATTACATCTTAATGAAATTGAAATAAAAATAAAAATACGAAGAAACAAAAATACTTATATTAAAAATATATGAAAGGTCTCATTTATAAAATTAAAAAT
>APFE031462770.1:0-28567 GCA_000404065.3 Pinus taeda
AAAAAAAAAAAAAAAAAAAAAAAAAAAAAAAAAAAAAAAAAAAAAACATAATTTGAGAAAGATGACATCAAAGCTAGAAGCATCATTATGGACTGTATATGAGATCACTTAATTTCATATGTTGCAAATCTTGACACTTCAAAAAATATGTATGATGTCCTGGTCGGATTATGCACCATCAAAAACATTGGTCCAGAAATGAGCTTCGTGATGTGAAAATGTCAAGGAATGATACCATGGCTTCATATTTGATGAAAATCTCACATCTAAGAGATCAACTTCAAGAAATTGATGAAATCATTTTTGAAGGGGAAATTGTGACAACACGTAATGAGTTACCTCGTTGATGGGACTCATTTGCATCTAGTATATGTGGAAGAAAGTAAACTCCAAAGTTTGAAGAACTATGGATTGCATGTACTCAAGAAGAATGTAGCCTCATATAAAAGGGAAAGATTGAAATATATGAAGAAGGTGATCTCAATATTTTGTATCACACTTCAAGAAGGTTATAGGAAGGAACAGGTTTGGTTTCCAAAGAATAAATGAAGATAGAAGACACGTATGTAGAATACCCGCTCCTCAAGAAAAGGAAGATATGTCAAAAGTTCAATGCTATTGTTGTCACAAATATGGTTTAAGAACCAATGTCATGAAGGATTCAATGATAGAAAGAGAAATGGAAAGCAACATGCTACCAAAAAATACACTGATGAACTTCCAAAGAAACCTAAGAATGAAGATTCATGTGACAAATTTTTCTTTTACTTTTTGCTCTTAGAGGTTCTAAAGCAAACATCGATGATTTTTGGCTAGTAGATAATGGTGCCTCAAGACACATGGCATGGGATTGTGAAAAACTTATGAGTCTAATGGAAAGGAGATTAATTCAAAAGGTAGAGCTTGGAAATAACAATAATTATGTAGTCAAAGGCATGGGGAAACATCCATTGAGATGGAATCATATGGAAATGTTCAACTTAACAATATACTATATGTACCAGGTTTGAAAAATAATTTGATTTCTATTTCATGTTTGGAAGACAAAGGATATAGAGTAGCATTTGTTGATGGAAAATTTCTTTTATGGCCAAAAGGGCCAAATATATATTCTTCTAGAGTAAATGGAATTCGTGAAGGAAGGTTGCATAGACTCTTGAAACAACCTGCTCAACCATTAGTGCACAATGCCATTAATCCATGTGATCTTTGGCATAGAAGATATGCTCACCTTCACTATATATCTTTTCCAGCTTTAATCAAATGGTTTCAAGTGTTCCAAAATTACAGAAGGAGCATGGAGAAGTTTGCAAAAGATCTATGCTTGGAAAGAATGTCAAGAAGCCTATTCTAAGCAGTGGAAGTAGGTCTAAGGAAATTTTGGATCTAATTCATTCTTATGTACGTGGTCCAATTCCAGTGAAATTTCTTGGAGGCTCTCTATACTATCTAACCATTATCGATGAATTCTCTCACAACACATGGATTTAATTCATGAAGACAAAGGATGAAGTATTAAACAAGTTTCAGGAATTTAAGGCTTAAGTGGAAAACTTGAAAGGAAATAAAATCAAGATTCTGAGATCAGATAATGGAGGAGAATATAATTCCAAGGAAATCATTTTATTTTGTAAAGAAGTTGAGATTAAGAGGGAGTAGATAGTCCCTTACAATCCACAACAAAATGGAGTTGTTGAAAGAAATAATAAAACCATTAAAGAATCTCTTAAGGAAATGATGCATGATCAAGACATGCTTATATTTTTATGGAGTGAAGCATCAATGACAATAATTTATATTCAAAATAGAATTCCTCGTCAAAATTTTGAAGACAAGACTCCTGAAGAAGCGTTCACCAAATAGAAACCACAGGATGGGAATTTAAGAATATTTGGGTGTCTTGTTTACATTCATGTACCTAAATACAAAAGGAAGAATCTCGAGCTCTCATGAAAGAAGGGAATATTTCTTGGATATAGTGAGTTATCAAAGGCCTATAGAATCTATGTTTCTAGACAATGACAAGTTGAAGTTAGTAGAGATGTTACATTTGATGAGATTGTTTCCTATTGAAGTCTAAAGAAGTTCTTACGGATTCTGATGATGATGAAGAACATGAAGCTCCAAAGAAATAAGGCTCAGATCCAACCAATCCTTCATAACATCCCATAGATAATCAAGAAGTAGCCATAAGGGCCTAGCAATATAGTGGACCCAGTTGTTGGTCCTGAAATCATGAAAAGGCTAGCTTGGATTAGATATACTTTATAGGAAGAAAAAGGACACACAACACCATGTGGCACCCTCCAGGAAAGAAAGAGACCAAAGAGGTATTATAGATATGAAACATTGATGACTAATCTCATTGATTATGAGCCTTCCACCTATGAAGAAATAGCTAGCCAAGAAGTTTGGAAGGATGCAATGTTGGATGAATACCAATCGATTATGAAGAATGATGTATGGGAGATCGTACCTGGACCTGAAGGGAGTTCATTGATAACCTTTTAATGGGTATACAATATCAATCATGTAGTGTATGGTAGTATTGAAAAATATAATATGAGATTTGTGGTTAGATGGTTCTCGTAGAAAGAGGGAGAAGATTACGATGATACTTTTGCTCCAATTTCCAGGTACACTAGCGTTAGATCTATTATCTATATTGATTCTTCTACGGGTTGGGATTTGCATTAAATGGTTGTGAAATACTTATTTCCTCAATGGTGTGATTGAGGAAGAAGTGTACATAGAAAAAACCCCAAGGTTTTGAGGTTCATGGGAAAGGGTCTCACATTTTCATATTGCAGAAAGCCTTGTATGGAACTAAGCAAGCACCTAGAGCCTAGTATTCTTGAATTGATAACTACCTAACAAGAATCAGTTTCTCCAAAAGTGATGCTAATCCAAATCTTTATATCAAGGTTGATAAGAATGAAATTGTGATTCTATTATTGTATGTTGATGACTTATTTTTGACAGGTGTAGAACATCTTATTATTCGGTGTAAGAGGAATTTGGATTCTAAATTTGATATGAAGGATATTGGGTTGATGTACTACTATTTGGGGCTAGAAGTATGGTATAAGCCTAGTGAAATATTCCTTGATCAAGGAAATTTTTTTAGAAATATCATGCAAACATCTAGAACGATGGATTGTAAATATATGGAAACTCCTATGGTGACAAATATAAGAAATTTGAGAGACTCTGAGTTAGATTTGGTAGATCCATTGAGGTATTGAAAGTTGATTAGATATTTGATGTATTTGGTTAATACTAGGTCAGACATTTGCTTTGCTATGAACACTCTAAACCAGTTCCAGGTGGAATAAGACATGATCATTGGATTGTAACAAATCATGTATTGAGATATTTTCATGGTACAATTGATTATGGTTTGATATATGTATGAAACAAAGATATACAACTATAGGGTTATACAAATGCAGATTGGGTTTTAAGTGTTGAAGACAAAATTAGTACATCCAAAGATTGCTTAAATATTGGCTCCGCTAAGATTTATGGATGATCAAGAAGTAGGCATTTGTAGCACTCACTACTGCCAAGGCAAAGTATATTGCATCCATTTTAGCAAGTTGTGAAGAAGTATGGATTTATAAGTTATTCACAGGGATATTTGATTAGGCGTTGAAACTGACCCTAATATATTTTGATAATCATAGTTGAGTGAGGCTTATAGAGAATCTAGTTTTTCATGATAGGTTGAAGAAAATTGAGACCAAGTACCACTTCATCTATGACATGGTGCAAGAGGGAGTAGTGAAGGTCAATTACATCTCCACATATGAGTAGGTTGTTGATATTCTTATAAAGCCTCTGTACATAGCAAATTTTTTATACTTCAAGGACAAGCTTGGACTTACTGGGAATACTTCCCTCAATGACAGGGAGTGTTGATCAAATAACATCAAGGACAAACATTCTCCCTGTGTCAACTATGTTGACCAGATTAGGGAGAATGGTCTAACATAGGAAAATCATTCTTCCTGTGTCAAATATGACCAGATTAGGAAGAACACTCTTCCTGCGTCATGTATGTTGACATATTAGGAAAAATAGTCCTAGAGGCATAGTATCACTCAATTGTGTGGGTGCCTTTCAACATCAGGCTCAAATTACTCTCTAGGTAGTGATCTCATTTAGAATTAGGGCATAGAGTGAGGTCTTTAGATTTGAGACCAACTTACTCAAATGGATTGAGTGTGTCCCTAAGGGTTCAACATGAGTCAAAGATATTGACCAGGATAATGGTGAACAAAGACTAGTCTGTATACCATGGGTCAAAGGCACTAACCAGAATAATGATGATTATTTGATGCTAAAGATGTACCATGTGTCACAGTTGTTTCCCAAATTATTGTAACTTGTTGATGATGTTAGTTTACCATGTGTCACAGTTGTTGACTAGATTATGATAACTTGTTGATTCTATTGATTTACCATGTGTCACATTTGTTAACCAGATTATGGCAACTTGTTTTACCACATGTCATATTTGTTGACCAGATTATGGTAATTGGATTTGCTATAATATTTTCTTAGAGAAAATTTTCAACATGAGAACGTCTAGTTAGTCACTGCGAATACCTCCATAGCTAAGATGGAGTGTTGAATTTTGTAGCTATGGTCGATCTTCATAATTAATGTTTTATCCCTTAAAATATATAATGAAAATGTAATACATGTTCTTCATGTCATTTTATCCCTGGAGAAGATTAATAT
This sequence comes from Pinus taeda, assembly GCA_000404065.3. Classification (NCBI taxonomy): domain Eukaryota; kingdom Viridiplantae; phylum Streptophyta; class Pinopsida; order Pinales; family Pinaceae; genus Pinus; species Pinus taeda. The sequence continues at coordinate 4,747 of APFE031462770.1, forward strand.
AAGACATGTTCTTCATGTCGGAATTAAAATAGAAAATTTTGAATTTTTGGCTCTAAAATTGTCAAGTTATCCCTCCTTCAAGTCAAGTCGGCCCCAATGAGAGGCACCCATTCAGACAAGCGGAACACTATATATATAGCACTCAAACTCTTCCACAAAGCTCCATTTGACCTCTCACAACACAAGAGATATTTTGGGCATCTCAGTGAAGAAGAAGAATAAGGAAGAAGTAAGTCGAATAAGTACGAGTTCATCTCTAGAATTTCTCTCTCTATATTTGACTTCACACATGTGAATTTCTAGGCATATTCTAGGAGGCTAAAATTCATCCTAGGCAGATCAGAGGGTAAAAGTTGTTGGCAAAAGAGTGACTTGACAAGAGGGTTATTTGACTAGGTTTGACCATAGCCGTATTGGTTATTTTGACTATCATAATTGACTAACATTATTATGTGTATCTCTTGTTGAAACGAAGAATTTATCTAAGGAAACTATTCTTGGGTTTTCCCCCAGGTGGGTTTTCCTAGGGAAAATCTTATGTTCTCTTTGTGCATTGTGATCTCTATTGTCCTTGTGCATTTATGGTTGAATTTTTGAAGTGTAATTTCTTAATGATAAAGTGGAATTGCTAAAATAAGATCTACATAGTTAGAAGTAATTATCATTATTTCATAAATTAGTGCTTGTACCTATTGCACTTGAAAAATAAACACCCCATTTGTAGTCAAGTGCTAACATGGAAAAATGACATGGCACATCGGCAGGTTGTGGGTGACATGGCATGTTCACATGTTAATTATGTGGCATGTCAACATGGTGAGGTGACATGGCTTATTAGTTCAAGTGAGATGATGTGGTGATGAAGTGTCACTTGTTGTGGTAGGTGAAATGGAATCTAGAGATTTGAAATTTTGTAGGTTTTTTTAAATGAGTACGTATGGATTTTTCCATATCTAGATAAATTTGGAAAGTTTGAAAACTTGGAAATTCAATTAGTGGGGCTTGACTCCATGGAACTAGTCTAATGTTGTTACTGACAATGTGTATCAGAGTAACATTATGGAATTGAGCTTGAGGTAAGGTGGCGACTGAGTGATGGGTGAGGTAGATGTTTAAAAGGAATGGATAATGGGGATGTGAAGGCTTAAAAATATCTTAAGATGAGACTTGTCAAAATTTTGAAATAAGGATGGTTCTAGAACTTTTGAAATACCTTAATGAATTTAGAAGACCAACGATCCAATAAAGTGCTAAAACGAAAGATTCATGGGAATCCTAGATCTGGATATGAATAGAGGGTTTGTGTATTTTCTCTTCAAGGATATGGATCTACTTAGCGTTGACACATGGTAAATAACTACCACATGTATGCCACATGGAAATTCAAAGATGGTGACATGGCACTTAAGAGAAAAAATCTTCAAGTGGCCTTAAATTTGAATTTAGAGCTCAATTTTTTATGAGATTTATATCTTTCAAAAGTTATTAATGAGCAAAGGGTGATGATGGTATTTTAAGGGAGTTTCAAGGTGAGTAAAATAAAGTGAAAAATGATAACTCCACTTCCTTAAAATGAATTAGTAGGTTGGGTATGTGACAAAGTAGTATCATAACAAAGGTTCAACACTTGGGATGAATGGGCTCATGAATGAAAATGTGTTTGGTCTTTATTATGTTAAATTTTCTTTTACAGAGAGGGAGAGAGGGAGGTTTGCTATAAATAAAATTATTGAATTAAATTCACTAATTTTTCTAACATATATTATAGTGTGATGTGCAACAACAATAGAGTTTCAATTTCAAGCCAAATTAGGTCAATGCATGTGTAACATAAGAAACTACATATACTTAGATTTTATTCTTTTCTTAAACTAATAGTTATACGTTATTTCAATGCATAAGAAGACTTGCCAATAGATGAAAAGAAAGAAAATTATTAGTAGAATTGTGTAGAATAGCATGGAAGGGACATCACACATTAGAGATGAGAAGACATATGAGAGAAAGCTTAGTGAAACCCCTCTAGAACTGGTTGAGACAATGATAATTCTGAAGGTCGGAATTTAGAGTTATAAATATTATACTAAAAAGGTCATGAGAGCACAAGAGAAATGGGTTAAGATCAATGTAGTGATACTGCGAATTCTATCATACATATAGAGATAGTTGCAACATGGACCAACTTCTAGTCATATGGGTAGACACCTGTCATATAAGGTAATAATCCCATTAGAAATTTGAAAATATGGGCCAAGTACCAGGAATTCAAGGAAAAGTACCTCAAAGAAGAGGCACAAGAGTGTTAGGGAAGACACTTATAGCCATGAAAACTCATCAAATGAATATGGGGAGGAGACAAACATTTTAGATAAAATGTCAAGCAATGAAAATATGTTAGAATGACATAATAAAAGGAAGGAAAGGCCTAGAAGTATTTTCTTACCTGAAGAATTCAAGAAGTCCAAGCCACCTAATTTTGATGGTAAGTTTAATAAGAGTAAGGAGGTAGAGACATGGTTGCAATGGCCGAAGAAATATTTTAGGGCACACAATTACTTTGAGAATATGAAAGTTGGAGTATCCATATTCAACATAAAAGGGAAAATGAAATTTTGTGGAAAAGTGTCAAAGGCATTGATGAAAAGAAGCTAAAATGGGACAATTTGAAATATACTTTTAAAAAAATACCTATTTAAAGTAAAGGTATTATGATGGGAATATTACAGGGTTACATGAACACATATTGATATAATTAACGATGGATTCTTATGCAAATACGTTCATAGAATTTCTAAGGTATGTGTCTTATATCAAGAAGAGAGTGTTAAGATACAATGATTTCTTAATGGACCACCACAATATTATCAATATTGCATTGGTTTTGATTAGCCAAAAACACTTGATGACACCATTATGAAGGTTAAATCTATGATCATTCCAAGTGCAAGATGGAATTTGAGATAGCATGGAAGAGGAGAGATAAAGATGAATTCAAGAAGAAGGAATCCAAGTAATATCTCTATAATAAATATAAACAGAGTGTCAAGTTTAGTGTTCCAATAAGGAGTACTAATAGAAATGTCCACTCAAAGTGGGGACAATACCATTAAAGTAGTGACAGATATATTAGAAGAACATAATAAATGATCACTAAAATGTTTGGGGTGTGAGGAAGTGCACCTTTTGAGAGATTGTATACATAGAAAACATGAAAGAATAAGGATATATTATGTACAAATGCCAACTATTGTTAATGATGTGGCCAAGAGTGTGCCTCATATTTATGAAATTGTGGAGAATTAGTAAGAAAACCACTAGGCATAAGTGGTGGAGATGCAAGATATATTTGCTAACCATCCTATTTCAAATTAAATTGATATTGGATCTAACCTTAGTTATGTTTCACCACAAATGGTTGAGGCACATGTTTTATAGAGGAAGAAACATACACACTCATGACTAGTTTAACTAGCTATAAGAACTAAAAGAAAAGTGATTGAAGCCATTGAAGCATGCCAATTCAAAATGAGTGGTTTTCACACACACAACATATTGAATTTCATACCTTTGGCATCATATGACATGATGATTGGAATGGATTGGTTGGTAGTGCAGAAATATAAACTAAATTGATACAAAAAAGCCTTGGAATGTGTAGATGATGAAAGAAAGTAAAATATCCTTCAAGGAGTGTGGAAGCTTGTGTTTATAAGATAAATTGTAGTGGAAAAGGGTGTAAAATGTATGCTATACATGTGACTAATTCAAATGAAGATAAAAAATGAAAATTGAAGACCATCTTATACTACAAGAATATAGAGATGTATTTCCCGAAGAAATACTGGGACTACTTCCCAAAATAGATATCATTAGGGGAATTTTGAGGTCTAAAATGAGGCTCCTAAGAAAAATGTACAACCAAAATAAACTTTATAAGAACCAATAAGAATCAATATGATGATGTCAACCATTGGGGATGATTCACCATTTTTGGAGTAAAAAAGTGAAAAGATTAAAAAATAATAAAATAATAAAACTACTTTTTCAACTTATCTCCCTATGTGTTTACTCGAATTTCGAGCAGAAACACTCGTCGAATGTAGAATTTGATTCCTCATCCAAGAAGTACACATTTTTCATACTTTTGATGGACCCTGCTACATGAAAAATGATAAATACATGAAAAAACATGATTGCAATCACATTTTCCTTGTATTTATCATTTTTTGTGTAGTAGTGTCCATCAAAAGTATGCAACATGGGTGCTCCTTGGAAGAGGAATAAAATTTAGCATCCAACGAGTGTTTATGCTAGAAATTTGAGTAAACCCATAGGGAGATAAGTTGAAAATATGAGTTGAAAAAATAGTTTTTTCTTTTTTTCCTTTTTCCCTCTAAAATTTGATGATGTAATCAAATCTTATTTTAATTTTTCCACTATTATTTTTTAATTTCCTTAGGAGGCCCATTTTAGAGCTCAAAATGACTTTTTAATGGAACTTACACTAGGACCAATACTTGTGTCCAAGACACCTTATATAATGTGCACATTTTGGCTAGTTGAATTGAAAATAAAATCAAAGGGAATGTCAAATAAGGAGTAGACTAAGCCCAATGTGTCTTCATGGGGAGCACTAGCCTTATTTGTTATGAAGAAAGTTGGTACCCTCAATCTATGCCTTGACCATAGACAATAGAATTACTATCAAGAAAAAATACCCACTACCCATACTTCAACAATTCTTTGATCAAATAAGAGGAGCCATTATATTCTCAAATATAGACTTTAGGTCTAGATATCATCAAGTTAGTATCAAGGATGAAGATATCCATCAAAATGCATCTAGGACTAGGTATGGGCACTACAAGTTTGAGGTGGTTCCTTTTGAACTTACAAATGCATCAGCTACCTTTATGTGCGTAATGAAAAATATCCTTGATGAATATTTGGATAATTTTGTGTTGGTTTTTATTGATTTCATCTTAGTGTATTCAAAGACCAATAATAAGCATGAAGAACATATCAAAATGGTTTTTCTGGTGCTAATGGAGCACCAACTATATGCTAATTTTAGTAAATGTGATTTCTTTCAAGCACAAGTACACTATTTCGGTCATGTCATTTCAACAAAAAAAGTGGTAGAAGATCTTGAGAAGATCAAGGAAATCATGGTATGGGTTGCCCCTCAAAATTGTTTTAGAAGTAAGATCCTTTATGGGTTGGAAGGATATTATATGAAGTTTATTCAAGGTTTCTCAAGAATTGGTCATCCAATCACTTCTCTACACAGGAAGGGAGTGCATTTGTTTGGTTACTAAAGTGTGAAGAAGTTTCTAGTTGTTAAAATTCCTCTTGACTAATGTATCCATACTAAAGATTGTGAAACCAAACGATGAATTCTTATTTTGTATTGATTCTTTCGAGCAAGGACATAGTGGGGTTCTCATGTAAGAGGGGCATGTGATCATTTATGAGTCCAAGAAATTCAACAAGCATGAAAAGCACTACGTGACACATGATTTAGAGCTTGTAACCATTGTGCACGCGTTACAAATGTGGAGGCAATACTTGCTTAGGAGAAAGTTTATATTAATGAGAGATCATAGTGTGTTGAAGAACCTATTTGATAAACCCTGATTGAATGGAAAGGAAGCTAGATGGATGGCTCTTATTAGTGAATTTTCCTTTTATGTCTAGCACATTAAAGGAAAGGAAAAAAAATTAGTAGATGAACTCAGTAGGATTATGTAGACAATATGCCTAGAAACTATTTGTACATGTGAATCAGATATAAAAGAAAGAATTAGAGATGCCTTATAGGGTGACAAACACTTCCATCATATAAAGGAAAACTTGGAGCAAGAGCCCAAGGGGATAAAGGGTGAATGATTAAAATTAACATAAGATGATTTATTGATGTATAAAGATACATTGTAGATACCAAATTCTATAGATTTGAAGAGGATCATAAGGGATCAATTCCATATGAGACCTTATTCTAATCACTAAGGTTATAAAAAGATGATAACAACCACATAAAACATTTATTATTGGCTTGTAAATAAAGAAATTGATGAATACATTACCAAGTTCTTGGAATGTTAACAAGTTAATGTTGAACATATCAATTGAGGAAGTGAGAGGCGACGACTCTGAGAAAAGACGCTAGGGTTTTGACCTTGCCTGCAACGGCAGGACCTCGGGCCTGCGATCCCCCACAATGACATTAGCAGAACTGCACTAACCGACCACAGGCTACGGGCCTGGGCAAACCGTAACGATGGAACCCCTTCAGGGGGTAGGAGGAGACCGACCTCCAACCAATGAGAACCAACGAGGGCCTATCGAGGGTTCCACAGGGGACCATCAGTGCACAAAAGGAACAGCTGGAGAAAACCAGTAGGAGACAGCTGAACAAATATAGACGGACAAACTGAAAGTGAGCTCATCCACATGCAAACCAGCAGCTACCCACATGCCAGAAGTGGAGCTACCTGCACATCGAATCAGTGCAAGAATACAATACATGAGAGATCATGCTCTCATCGGCAAATTTATTGGATTGTGGCCAAATGAGAAAGCCTTAAGAGCCTAGATTAGCGTTAAATGGCATCCAAAAGGTCAAATAGACTTGCATCTAGGACCGAAGGGGTTTTTCACAGCAGTCTTCACTTGTTTAGAAGATCATAACAAAGTTTTTGATGGGGGGCCTTATTTCTTCAACTCAGCTGGTTTATTTCTCAGAGAATGGGTCGCAAGATTCAACCCGGATAAGGAAGATCTGAGCTGGGCACCGGTGTGGATCAGGCTGTACTCGTTGCCTTGGGAATACTGGGAAGAGGAGTCTCTCAAAGCTATAGGCAAAATCCTGGGTGATTTCGTCAAGGTAGCGGAGGAAACAAAGATGATCAGGTATACCTCATATGCCCGGATCTGCGTGTATATGGATCTGAAGCAACCCCTCCCTGCTAAGGTAAGACTCTTTCATGAAGACTCAGACTGGATACAGTTAATCGATTATGAACATGTTCCCTTTAGATGCAGGAAATGTCATGATATAGGACACCTGTATAGACATTGCCCTTTAAACCATAAACCTCAGATTCAAGTCAACCAGGAAAAAGAATCCCCAGACGGTTTCATTAAGGTGCCAAATAGAAGAAGAGGCCATAAAAAATATGCAGCCTCAACAAAGTTGGCTCCAGAGGATCAATCCAAGCCTTCTACTAGTAACAGCTTCGAAGTCTTGGCTAATGTAGAGTCGCAGGATCGGGAAAGTTTGAACTCCGTTCAAAAAGACCCCTCTCAGGAAAAAATTGAAGGATCCCATTCGAAAGCAAAGGAAAAAGTGGCGGTACAAGAGGGTCACAATACCAAACCTACCTCAAAAAACTGGAATACCCCTGAAATAGATATAGATAGTACAGATCCCAGTAAAGGAAAGGAAACTGAAGGAGATGGAAGTTATCAAGAGCCTCAATTCATGGACGAAGATACAGAAGCAATAGACATTGGAGAGCTAGACATTCTGGGTCTAGAACAAGCATGTAAAACAGGTAATTTCGACAAAATACCTGACACACAGGTGGACAATCTAGTTGCAGTTCTCAACAAAGCTCAAAAGAAATACTCACTAGGGGTTCAAATAGGCAGTCAATGGGATGGAAAGTTCATCACCAAACACAACAAAAAACGAGGACGGAAGACCACATTAGAAAGAACCATCAAGATTGGAGAGGTCTTGGTTGAATCAGGTAGATATGCCAAGTTAACCAAGTATTTTAATGCCCACCCCAAACCTTCTCAATGAAGTTGATGTCCTGGAATATTAGAGGGCTTAGCAGCCCAAAGAAAGGAAGACTATTAAAAAACATGCTAATGGAGGAAAAACCCACAGTACTATTTCTGCAGGAAACTAAATGTAACTCGATCGTGTTGGAAAAAATTGCAGCAAAGGTCTGGCCTGGCGGCTTGGTCACAGCAGTGGATGCTCAAGGCACGTCAGGAGGACTAGCAGTGTTATGGGATGCACGAACAATACAACTAAAGAACATACATGCAAATAAAAATTTTATTCAAGCCATTTTTCATATCATTGGCACCAATATCCATGGACATCTGACAAACGTGTATTTTCCTCAAGAAACCCAGCACAAGCTTGAAATTTTGGATCACATTACGCAGCTCAATACAGCCAGAGCACACCCGTTATGGATATCTGGAGGGGATTACAATATGATAGCAAGTATGGAAGAAAAAAAAAGGAGGCCGATGCAGCATCAACAGAGATGGTTCCATATTAAAAGACTTCATTAAGCACAATTGTCTAATAGATCTTCCCTCAAACAATGGAGTCTACACCTGGAATAATAAGAGGGCAGATCCCATGCAAATTGCCTCTCGGCTAGATCGTTTCTTGATCTCAGACAATGCTGTTCACATCGGAGGTGAATTCATTGCATCAATTCTTCCCTATTCTGGCTCTGATCATTGGCCAATAGCCCTTCATTGGCATGGTCCAGGAAGAAACACCAAGCGACCCTTCAGGTTTGAAGCTTTTTGGCTCGCACACCCAGACTTCTACGAATTTGTCAGGGCATCCTGGTCAAAATACAACCCCATGGATGGCACCAAAATGTCAATCTTCCAGAGAAAGCTGAAACACCTCAAGGGGGAAATCAAAGGTTGGAATAACTCTATTTTTGGAAACATATTCAAAGCTAAGGACCGCCTTACTCAAGAGATGAAAAATGTTCAGCAAAAAATAATAGCTGAAGGACACTCAGAAGAGCTTGCACAGAAGGAGCAGTACATTGAAAATCAAATCCTTGAAAGGAATTTACAGGAGGAGGTTCTCTGGCGGCAAAAATCCCGAATTAGATGGCTAAAAGAAGGAGAAAAAAATACAAAATACTTTCATAAAACCACTGTGCAGAGGATAATGAGCAACCATATCGCCCATATCATAAATGAACAAGGAGACAAAATTGAAACTCATGAGGGTATTGAACAGGAATTTCTCACATATTTTAAAAAGATGTATCAAGAACCTAATGTCAATAGAACACAGGCTATTGATAGCATCACTAGAAACATACCCAGCCTAATTACGAAAGAGCACAATCTTCTTCTGCTCAAACCAATCAATTTTCAAGAGGTGGAAAATGCAGTGCATCAGCTAAAAGCCGGGAAAGCGCCAGGTCCAAATGGATTTACCTCAAATTTCTTTCAGCATTTCTGGGACCTAGTCAAATGGGAAGTGTGGCAGGTGGTGGAGGAATCACGAACGCTAAGATGGATGTTTCCAGGTATGAACCCAACTTTCATTGCACTAGTACCTAAAGCAAAGGAATCCAATACTCCGGATAAGTACAGGCCGATTGCTTTATGTAACATCATCTACAAAATTGTCTCCATGGTTATAGCTTCCAGGCTGAAGCCTTTGCTTCCCCTTATTATATCGCTGGAACAATCCGGATATGTAGAAGGCAGGCAGATCATGGATGAGATTATCTTAACCGATGAAATTATTCATTCTCTCAAGCAATCCAAAAAACCAGGTATGCTCCTCAAAATCGATTTATCTAAAGCTTTTGATAGCATCAGTTGGGACTATATGCAGAAAATTCTAACAGCCTTTGGGTTTTCCCCTCCCTGGATTTGATGGGTCAGTAGTCTTATGTCATCATCATTTTTTTCTATTCTTATCAATGGAATACCATCGACCACATTCCGTCCTTCTCGAGGTATCAGACAAGGTGACCCTCTATCGCCCTTTCTTTTTGTTATACTAGCGGAGGGTCTGGGTCGAAGCATTAAAGAAGCTATCCTCTCGCATAATCTCAGAGGCCTATCCTTCCACAACATCCCGGCCTTTTCTCACCAACAATTCGTTGATGACAACATGTTATTCGGCCATCCTTCTGTCCAAGAAGCCCGAGCATTAAAATTAATTCTAAAAAACTTTTCGGAAGCCTCGGGAGCTCTCATCAACAAAGTCAAATCTGAGGTTTTTTTCTTCAATACGCCTCTTGTCACCCAAAGAGAAATTTCCCGCATCCTAGGCTTCACCATAGCCTCTCTTCCGTCCAAGTATCTGGGGGCTCCTCTATTTGCACTGGCTATTAAGCATTCTTCGTGGAGTTGTCTTTTAGAAAAACTTGAAGCTAAACTTTTCCTCTGGACTCATAGAACTCTTAATATGTTTGGTAGGCTGGTTCTAATTAAAGCTATTCTTCAAGCCATGCCTACTTATCTCTTCTCTATTCTAGCAGCGTCCAAATGGGTCCTTAGGGCAATCAAATAGCTTCAACACAACTTCTTATGGGGAAATTCAGGCCCAAATAGGAAATGGGCGCTAGTTAAATGGGAGAAATCATGTCTTCCAAAAAAGGCTGGAGGCATTGGGCTGAGAGACCCAGAACATAGTAATATGGTTTTGGGGGCCAAAATTTGGTGGAGATGGCTCTCCAATCCAAGTACTCCCTAGGCATCTCTATGGACAGCAAAATACGCAGGCAATGTACCCATCGAGGAAAGATTTAGAATGTCAGAAGTCAGCAAAGGATCAGTTATATGGAACTCAGCCAATCTCCAACACCATCTCATTCAAAAGCATAGCTTTTGGGATGTGAGGAATGGTAATACAACAAGGTTTTGGGAAGATTCATGGCAACAGCTCCCAAACCTTAGAGACAACATTCAGGGACTCATAAACCAAGACATAAACCCCTTTGATAAGGTCAGCCAATTTTGGGAACCTCACAATGGGCAAGAACACAGGAAATGGAAAGAAGTCCGCCAAATATTATCACACAGCCCAGAGCAATCTTATCTCACTCTTGCTTCAGAACTTCAAAAACGGAAAATACTATTTTTAGAAGACATGGATATTAAGAGATGGGGATACGAGGAAAAAGGTACATTCACTACTCAAGAGGCTTACAAAATAATCATCAAAGAAAGAGTAGTTAAAGATAAGTTGTGGAATAACATATGGAACTCCACCATATGGCTGAAGGTCTCTACTTTTTTATGGCTTCTGTCTCACAACAGAATATTAACCTGGGACAATCTAAGAAAACGAAACTTTTCCGGGCCATCCATGTGTCCCAACTGCAGACAAGACGAGGAAACAACATTACATCTCATGCAAACCTGTCAGCTTGGTAGGAAACTATGGGAAAAGATTACATTTCGATGCCAAAAAGAAGGTAGAATACATGGGGATCTTACAGGTACCCTTCGCACCTGGAGCCAAGAACCATATCAAAGTAAAATATTAAATGTTCTATGGAAACTCATTCCTGGTCTCTTAATGTGGAATATCTGGAAGGAGAGAAACAGACGGATCTTTAAAGATCAAGATATGTCGCTTGATCAGTTATGGACAGGATTGCTTAATAACCTTAAAGAAAATCTAGCTGTGAAGGTATGGTCCAAGGAAGACTACCCATCCAACCCGCAGGAACAAGCTATCTGGGAAAACTGGCAGACCAAATTAAATATGCCAAGTCCAACCAACGATAGCACTCATAAGCATCAGACGCCAGCAGCTATATGGAATCCACCGCCAATCAATATGTTTCAACTTAACTTTGATGGAGCTTCAAGAGGTAATCCAGGGCAAACGGGCTTTGGAGGAGCCATCAGAGACTCTCAAGGTATCCCTCTCATAATTTTCCATGGTTCAATAGGATGGAACACGAATAATGCAGCAGAACTAGAAGGATTATGGAGAGGTCTTAATATAGCACAAGAGCAAGGCTTTTTTCCTCTAATTGCAGAAGGAGACTCCCAGATCATTATCACTATGGCCTCAAAACTAATGCATGGATCCCCTGTCCACAAAGTAAGCAGCAGTTGGAGACTAGCTCCTCGCCTGGACCTCCTCAAGCAAAGGTTTTCAACTCACCAGGCGATCACCTTCAAACACATCAGAAGAGAAGGAAACAAGCTAGCGGATTTCCTAGCGAATTTAGGAGTGGAAAATGGAAAAGATCTTGTGGGAGGATTGATTTCCAACACAGTTCCTGAAACGAAGCTCCCACTATTCAATGATATTGTAAACAATGATAGGCAGCTGAAGGAAGACTCACACCCGGATGCGGATGCTAGTAACACGTACCCATGACAAGACAGGACAGGACGGCAACTGGCTAGCGAACCAACAGGTCTAGGCGGCTTATAGCGGGTGAGGAGCAGGCATTCAAGGCCCTGCGTAATGGTGGATGGAGACTGGGAGTTATGGCGCTGAGCAGGGGAGTTAATGCGCAGAGAGGATATCGATCCTGGTTGGAGGACCTCGCTCACAGCATAAAAGACATGAACCTTGGCGATTTTGGCACTGAGGCCCGCTTCAGATGGCTAATTAGAGTGAGTTCCAGGGCAGAGCGCAGTGCTCGGGAGCCTCCTTGGGTTAGGTATCAATATGCTGACTTTGGTTATGGTCTGGTAAGAGGGTCCAGTAGGTCAACCTCTGCTCCTTTCAGCTTTTCTCTGTGTCTCATTACAGTTATCTTACATTCCTCTCAGTCCAATTTCTGTTTAGGAGTTTGGCACAGAAGTTTGGTGTTGCCTGTCATTGCTGGGGGTCTGAACCCAGGGCAATTTACCTGCAATTGGCCTCCCCGCACCTATAATCCGTGTCCAAGTTTTCTCAGCCAACAATTTCAATTGACAATGCCGCGCCGCCAACGAGGTACCCCCAAACGCGGCAGTCACATTGGCTCCAGGGGTGGTTCCTGCAACAGAGTGGTTCTGTCCCGCACAACGTCGATCCGTTAACCTCTGTTCCACCCCCCTCACCGCCCTCTAACAATTCTGGCCCGTCCATGGCCCCTGTTTCGCCCACCTCTCCGCCCTTGAACAGTTCCTTCCACTCCGCGCGATTTCAGTCCAGAAGTCGGCTTAACAAGCCGCTTATCTCAGCCCTAGTGACAGTGCTTTTTGAGGAAGAACAAGAGCAGGTTAGTTCAGAAAATCCATCCACGGATCCGTCGAACTCCCATGTGTCTAGTCACAATCCAGGTAGCCCATCGGGGGCGGTTCTCAATGACTCTGAAAGGAAGAGCACGGATGGCCATCCCCTGTCTGCTCAGGAGCCCGTAATTGAATGCGAGCCAGCGTGTTTCACTGGAAACATTCTCCATCTTGTTCTACCGCCAGGCATAAGCGCGACGGATGTTGAGGACAATGTAATGGTTGAATGGGTAAATCAAACGAGCGACAAGGAATTCGGCCCTCCTCCACAGGATTAAGTTCACCGGGCCTTCAAGCGCGCTTCAGGAAGATAAGCTTTTTGGTCATGTCAGTCTCCAGGTGTTTTTTTAGTTTTCAATGGATATGCCGGCACAACATTTTGAAATGGCATTAGTCAAAGCAACATTTTTGTAACTTTTTTGTAACAGTCTTCAGACAGAACAATCTTTTTTTGTAAATGTCAGGCAGCAGGATGCTTGCAAGAGTTTTTTTGAAAGAGGGCAGGTTGCTACCCCCTCAGAGGTTTAACCCTCTATGTAAATATTTTTCCTTTTTATTTTAATAGAATAGTCTTTATCGAGAAAAAAAAAACAAGTTAATGTTGAACATAAATATGTGGTAGGAATGATAAAACCAAATAAATTCTATAATGGAAGTGGAAATTCATTTCTATGGACTTCATTATTGATCTACCAAGGAATGACAAGCAGTATTATGCAATGATTGTGGTGGTGGATAGAATGAGAAAATCATCCCACATTATCCTTGTGAAATCCACTTATAAAGAAATCAATGTTGCCAATATTTTTATGGACACTTTTAGATTGCATGTCATGCCTAATAAAATTGTATTTGATCAAGATGTTAATTTTACCTCTAAATTTTGGAATTCTTTGTCTATAGGTTTTGCGATGCATTTGGAATTCAATATAACCTACCATCCTCAAACAATTTGAAAAAAAAAGGGGCGAATAAGATGTTGGAGGTTATGTTAAGGATGTATCTTATGCACCAACCTAAGAAATAGGAAGACTACCTACCTCTAGTAGAGCTCTCCTATAACAATGGCTTCTAGAAATCATTAAAAATGAGCCCCTTTGAAGTGTTGTGTGGATGAAAATGTGATATTCTAATCAATTGGGATAATATGGTGGATTGGATTACACATGCCATAAATTTAGAAGGAAATGAAATAGGAAGTGATACAAATCAAGTAGAACCTAAAGGTAACATAATACAAATAGAAAATTTATGCATATTAGAACTAAACTCATAGGGAATTTCAATTAGGAGAGCATGTGTATCTCAATATTAAACTAAAGAAAAGTTATCTTATAATTGGATCATGTGCTAAGTTGGCACCACATTATTGTAGGTTGTTTCCTAAAGCGAGTGGGGCTAGTAGCATACAAACTCTGTAATATCCCTTTTTATAATCCCCAAGTTTTGTAATGTAATTAAACAATTATAATTCTAGAGAACCAAAATGGTTATATGGCCAAAATATTTTTATTGATTTAAATTATAAACTACTGAAGCTGAAGATGAAAACATGCTTATACAAATGCTGATGTCTAGAAGGATAGCTTTCTTAGGAAGCATGTGAGAGATATTTGGAATCTTTCCAATCTTCCTTGCATTTAAAGTTTTGATCCTCTTGATAAGTTTGTTGAGCTGCCAACTACCCTAGGTGGTTATGAGGAATGGGGAAAAAGGTAATGGAATCACATAGATAGGGATTTCATACCTTATGGAAGCCTTGGTTTGACTTCACATCTTCAAAGGGAACCCTAGAACCCCTTGCGTGAATCTAGTGCTCGTGGGGAGAGATGTTAGTTCTGGGATATTTTTTGAAGATGAAGAGGATAAAAATGATTGGAGGATATATTGAACTATATGTATAAAAATTGGACCATTGTGAAATCATAACTTATAAACATATGTTTGGATATTGGACTATAGATTCTAGGCTTGGCTAGTGATAGTTGAAGAAAACTAGTTAGATAAACTTCATATGATTCAGGTGATAGAGAAGAGCTTTATAACTATTTTTTTTTGTTCAAGCGAAGAATTAGAAGAGGGAAGATCTCTAAGGGATTATAGGAAGTGGTGAAGGGGTCTCTCTTTGTGCTTGTTGGCCTTAATCGCCATACTTGCTCTGTATTAAGCCTAAACTCAATGCTTGCAGGTTGGAATTCCTATTTTCCTATCCAGTGAAGGATATTTGCATTCATTATTTACACTGAGTTGACCCTTTGGTGCAATAAAGGCTAAGTATAGCATCCTTCAGACATTAGATCTGTCTTGGGGTGGCTAGCTGTAAGATTTGCAATGTAGTTGTGCCTACGGTTGAGTGGAGCATGGTAATCCCTTCTTTAGTGCCAACATTAAGAGGAACATATAAGTGTATTTTTCTCATTTCTATATGAAATGTAACTTTTTTCTGTTGCTTCTTTTTTTAAGGCCATGCTAGAATTATTGTGTATGTTTTCATTAATAGGCTAGAAATTATTGTATTTCCTCATTTGATATGTGTGAGAAGTGATTTAAATGGGAATATTTAATCTATTTAAATGTTGAATGGTAAATCTTCTATGGATGTGTTTATTATGTGTTATATTTACATAAATGGGAAAGACCAACCTTGATGGACATGGATGCAATTATCAATTGTTTGAATGGATTCCTAGTTTTAGGTGGTGTTATTTTGTTGAAGGTGGTTGAAGGCTTTTGTGACTAACAATGAAGAATTTCATGTTCAATCCCTTGAAAATTTAGGGATGGAATTCCCTAGTAATATATGGTCGAAAAGTGGAATTTTGTGTTTGGGGAGGCCTTGACATTAGCCTCTAGTCACATGGACCAATGAGAGGCCATGATTGAGAGTTGTCCTACAAAAGCAGGCTTATTGACACACTGAGCCCTTGCAGGTTACATAATGTACATGGTGGATTAATCTTCAATATGACACATCTGAAATGATAGACCATCAACTGAAAACCCTAATTTCATCTACTGGGGGTCGTAAACTAACACCCTCAACATACTAGATATCTAAGTATTGGAGCATTGGAGGGATGACAACATGATGATGCCATAAGTAGTGATGTGGCACACCACATGGATGATACGTGTTACCCAAATGAAGCCCTTTTGGATATACCACTTGTGGAGAAGTGAATGAGACATGGTACACCTCAGGAGTGCCATGTGGCAGTAGAATGTTAGCACATGCCACATGTTATTCTGTATACACAACATCCAATGTTACATGGCGATTTGTGATTGGTTGGCACAATGGTGAATTACAAATTTATGTGGGCCTCTAGTCTCTCGACCGATTTATGTTTTGCGTGGGTTTCTCATTATAGAATTTTCTCCAAGTCCCTAATATTTTGTGTTAACACCACAACTATACTATCCATACCATCCACATTAGCCTTATCGAAAGTTAGGACCATAGTCATATTGTCTATAACGATGATTGGGGCCACTAGAATATTGGGAGAACCTCAACATACTAGAGAATTGAAGGGTCGGTGCCATATCAATATAATTGAGGTTCGGTGCCTTACCAATGTATAGAAAGTTTCATTCCCTACCAAGTTATACTGATGATGAGGCATAATGTTGATATTGGATATCATAGCCCCAAGTAAATTGAATTGTGCATATTATTGAATTCATTGATATAGTGAGGTCCAATATGACATGTGGGCTTGGAGATGTGAGCCAATGCAAAAGGTTTCATCTGGCTAAGAGTTGCTACGTGTTAACCACATAGGAACATATAAAAGATGATGTGGCCCTTAAAGGGAAAAACATTTGAAGGGGCATAATTTTGTTCCCATAGCTTGGATTTGGATATGATTTATATTGTTTGAAATCCATCAATGCGCAAAAGACAACGATGGTATCAAAATTGTGATTTGAGATGGAAGAAAGAGGATTTTTAGATAACTCCATATTCATAATGTACCTTGAAGGTCAAGTCTACTTACACCCATGAACCTAATATGGAATTAGGGGGTTAGGTCTATTTCATAATGATATTAGAGATGAGGGTCAACACTTAGGTTGAATGGGCTCAAGAGAAGTAAAATTATCAAAAAGGAATTGGAGCTTAAAGTTTAGTATTTGGGTTGGGAAAGGCTTGAAGTGAAGAGAGTCAAATTTTAATATTTGTTTTGTTAATCTATTGAATTTAAATCCTGTTAATTTTATTTAATTTAAATCTGAATGTGTCAAACAACAACTTCAAACTAGCATAATATGGTGTTGGCATGCTCCCAGGTAACTTAGCATGTTTATTGCTATCTAAGCTTATTTAAAAGTAATTGTTGTGTGCTATTACAACACATAAGAATACAAATTTCAAAACAAAAAGAAAAAACGAATGCACATAAGAATGGTTTGGTACAACATGGACAAAAATTCTCATAACAGAGAATAATTAGACAAGAGGAGGGTAGTAGAGACACCTCTTGATTGGATGGAAACCCTTAGAAGCCTAAGAATATCTATGAGGCTAATAATGAGAAGATTATCAAAGCCCAAGAAAAATAGGAAGAAATAAATGTTATAATATTGCATATTTTATTAGACATGCAATGCCAAAAACAACATGAAGTAGATCCCAGTGATTTGGACCATCCTAGGTTCAAAGGAGTCCATCGTCCTCATAAAATTCCTAAGTATGGACCCAAAACCAACAAGGCTAAAGGAAGCATAGAAATAAAGCGACACATGTGTGAAAGTAAGGGTACAATTAATGATGATGCCTTAATGGACACCTCTAAAGGTGGAACTAACAATTCTGATAACCTATCCAACATAATATTAAATTAGGACCACATAAGAAGAAGAGGGTCGAGAATAGTATGTTGCCTGAAGAATTCAGAAATTTTGATGGGGAATTTAAGAAGAGTGAACATCTAAAGCATGGCTTATAGGCATAAAAAAATGTTTTAGGGTGCATAATTACTCTACAAACATGAAGTTATGAGTGGTTATATTCAACCTAGGGGGAAAGATTGCCATATGGTGGGAAGACTTCAATAATTTCAAGGGAATTGGAGAGAAAAATCTGACTAGGAGTAAGTTTGAGAGATAATTGAGAGATACTCAATGGATAAATACTTGTATAAAAGCTATTATGATGGAGTGATCAAGGAATTCCATGAGCATAAGTTGGGACAACTTACCATGGAAGATTATACAAACAAATTTAAAGTGTTACTGAGGCATGTGACTTATATTAAAGAATAAAAGATAAATATCTAGCACACACTTAGTCATCTTCCACAGTCCAACGAGGACATAATAGAATTTGATGAACCTAATATGCTAGAGGATATCATCCAAAAGGAAAAATATTGTTATGATCAATCCATCCATAAGGTTGAATCCTTAACAGAATGGAAGAAGAAAGAAAATCCCAATTTTATGAGAATAGAAGCAAGATACTCCTATTATAGTGTTGTAGCGGCTACAATCACCCTCCAAAATTTTACCTTCGCTTCGTTTTGGAGTCTCCCTCCTTAAATCTTAGCAACTTGTCTTGCATTTCTCAAGTACTTGTGCTTTCATTTGATTTATCTTTCGCTTTACAACTTGTGTTGCTTACTAGCATTGTTTTCTAACCATAAGCCGACCCCCCATGACTTGGTTGCATATGGTTCTTTCACTACTTTAGCAAATTGCACAGTCCTAGAGGGTAGCTAGCCTTGCTCTCAGGAATTGTGTTGAGTAGCCCAATAGTGATCCTTTCTCTCAACAATTGTGTAGATCAACCCAGCAGTGAGCTTTGGCTCTAGAAATGCATAGACCCAGCTAAGAACTTGTCTTTAGCTGAGAAATCGCGTTGAGCATGAGAGGCAGCCAAAGCCACTCAACCAAGGAATTGCACAGAAGCATTCCCTCATCTGTTTTCTGATGCATGTGTCGACAGGTTACCCGGTTCCCTTTGGAATTGTGTAATTTCTCCATGCATGCATGGCAGCCCTTCCCGAAAAAGAAAAAAGAAAAAAGAAAATAGCAAAAATCATCCCTAAAAAATAAGGATCTATTTTTAACAATGGGAGTTACACTTGAGTTAATTTTAGAACATTATTGCCACTTGTCGCTTTTTCCTAGATTTTTGGTATGTGCGTCATAAACCCTCAATTCATCAAATCTATTTAATGGATGTTGGCATAGCTCATTTGCACACTCGATCTTGGAGCTCTGGCATTTTCGAAGCATCTAGGAACCTTCAGCATGATCGACACAATTTTTCCAGGTAAGTTTTGCTTTTCAAGTCCTTTGTTGCTTTTTTTGTCGCTTTTGTTTCCTTGGCTAGTGTGAATGTTGTTTTGCATGTTTTGTTGAATGAACACTTGCATTTTAGTTTTTTTAACTTGTAGAAATGATTTTTCAAGTTTTTCATTCCTTTCTTAAGTGTCGCATGCATAACCCCATTTTTTACAATAATGGTCGTCGTTGCGGTGACTCTTGCCACAAGTTTCATTGTTTGTTCATTTGAATGATTTATGCACTTGCTTTGATTGCATGCATGACCATTCACTCATATCTGCACCATCCTTCACTCATTCATTTAGATCTACTCATTTTCAAGTTTCCCCTGGGCAGAACTGGGCTACCTCGGCCCAGATCTGTCTCTTCCCAGCATACACTACACATTTATGGAACTCAAGGCTCTACCTTGGCTCCAGGAATTGCACATAGGTTGTCAGTCATTGGCTCCAGCTATGCTTTGCGCAGTTCCAAGAGTCAGTCCCTAGTCTTTCCCACTAGGATTGCGCAATGCGTAGTCCCAGCTAGCATCAATCCAGACTTAACTCTGCTTTGCATAGTTCTAGTCCACAACAAGCCACACTGGACTGCCCTCTGCATAGTTCCAGTCATCAATACCTCTCACTAGCAGCTGGGACTGTGCAATGCGTAGATCTAGTTGACAGTCCCTCACCTTTAAGAGTCACAACTACGTAGCCTTTTCCAACAATTATCTTGTTTGTTGCATGATTGATCCTTGAAGAGCTTTGTGTTTTTAAGCTGGCATTTGCTTGCCATGAGTGTCCACTCTGTCTCTAGATACATCAATTGTTTAGTAACTTCTCAGTAGTACAGGAAACATGGTTTCCAAGAGAGTTGGATCAAAGGACATTGTATAGAGCAGCACTGGAGATGTGGTTGAACAGGTGCCAATGAACTTGCCCATCTATGTAGACACACGACTTTTCATAGAGAAGGATATGAAGATTACATGGCAAGAAATAAAGGACATATTCATAGGTAGCTTCAAGGAAGATCTGGAAAATCGAAAAGTGTATGTCAACCACAAGTCAGGCTTGTACAGGGTTGCATGCAGGTACCCTACCTTCCCGTGCATGGATATCATTCATTGGATTTTCTCACATACCGATCCCAAGACGATGATACTGAATAGTATCAGTGGAACACAACTTGCCACCTTCAGGATGGAAAACTACCATTAGATGTATCACTTTATGTAGCCAGTGAATCACATGGATGCACAATTCTTCACACCCAACAATAATGTGAACACTAGAGACATCATGAAGCGTTGGGTAAAAGAGCCATCGAAGTTCAAAGTGACACCCAACTAGGTCTACAAGATGAAGTCACTTATGAAGGCTTACCAACTCTTGGTCATATTTGCATGACACTTGTATGGTCAAGAGAGCATGGAGACCTTCCTGCAGAGTTGGGTGGTTATGTTGGATTAGTTGGAAAATTAAGGAAGGCCATTCAACTAGTTGGACATGTTGGCTCTTCAGTTGAAAGTGGATGAGAAAACAAGATTCTTTATGTCCGCATACCTGCTTGATGTAATATGTGCCCAACAACAATTACCTAGCATGGGTTAGATATGGACACCATAAGAAGATGTTGTGAATATCTATTGCAAGATTCTCTCTGAATGTAGCTACCGAGTATTCATGGAGAGGTTGTTTAACCACTTCATCACCCCACTGTATAGGATGATATTTGAACAAGATCCATCTTGCTTGTCCCAAGAAGCGATGTAGGCATTGCTTAAAAATATAGATTGGTATGCGTCACCTGGTGGCACCTTCATCAGGATGTTTGGCATGGAGAAGCCTCCATGTGAGCTACCGATATTTTCCATAGACAAGCTTGTCATTCAAGAGGTTGCATACCACATCTCCATAGGTTTATCAACATGACTACATAGGAGGAAGAAAGAACCATGGCACACTCTTTCTTTGCAGATTGGGCTATACGAGATCCATGCCTTAAAGGATGTGGATGCCAAGGATGAGGACTTGAAGAAGTTTGGGTTTGACACCAAGAGCTTCAATCTGTATGATCCCCACTGCATATGAAAGAAGCAATGTTAGAAGGTGTATTACCCATGGATACACGAGGCATGTCATTAGCTAGAGGAATATCCTTTGAGGTATTGCTACAACTCCTATATGCTTAATGAATCGGTCAACATGGCTATAAAATGGAAAATAAAACTATAGGCAACAACACCACAAGAAGCAACAAAAACAACAACAGTGAGAAGAAAAACGACACAAGAAAAAGGCAAGAGAAATATTTTCAAGAGCGCGGATGTTGAGTAAAGCTACAAGTTTAGAGAAGATCCTCTTGTTGAGAAAGTAGCTTTGGAGATAAAGGCAAAGAGATGACAACACGAAAGGAGAGTAGAATGGAGGAAGAGAGAGAAGCAAAGGTTGGAAGATGCAAAGAGGAAGTTGCAGGAAACAAAAAAGAAGTTGAAAGCAGAGCAAGGGCTCAGGAGGAGTGAAAGGGAAGAAAAGCAGAAATAGGAACAAGAATAAAGACAAGGCACACTAATAGAGAAAACTACACCTATATAGGTTGAGACTATAGAGCAGCCAACAGATAAAGAAGAGGGTGAGTAGGTGTAGGTTCGAGAATTTTATCAGTAGGTTGAGTAGATGGTTGAGGCAATAGCCATGGAGACAGAATATGAGCAATGGGACCAAGACACCGATCTCATGCCAAGCGTATCCGAGGGCGCACCATAGTGTCCACCACATCTAGAAATGCAACCGGTGTCGATGATTATCCGAAGATGGATATGTACAATGTTGAAATATGACAACAAGAATATTCCAATTAAATTTGTCCTTGAATTAAATTGTGAATTAAAATTGAATTTAGTCTTAACAGCTACATGGAAATAATTAATTAATTTATTTTAAAGTAATTAGTTGGAGAAATTCAAGTTATAAGCCTTTCCGAAGTGATGCAAGAGTTATCCCTTAATTAAGGAGATAAGATTGAGTTATATTTGAGTTGTAATTAGTTAACTCAGTTTATTGAGTTAAGTCTAGTTAAATTAGTTCCAAATTGTTTGAGGAACTAATAGTGAGTTAACAGTCAGTTGATGCATTAATGCACTCAACTAGTGCTACTCCAGTTAACTGAAGATTCCCTCATCAGAAACTCATTCATGTTTATTCTGAGAAAGACCCAGTTGAGATTAATGTTCAAGGACAATGTACTATTAGTTTCATGTGTTCTCTCATGGAGAAAACTCATGCATGCAGTCAAGGATTCATCCTTGAGGATTGCGCAGTTTTGAAGGCTTGGTTTTCCACTTGGTAAAAGGCTAATCATCCCCAAGGAACAACACAAGGAAATAGGAGCTTGGAGGGCAGAGAGGAAGGCTGGAGAGAAGCCAAGATTTCCTATGAGCATCTATGAGGATTGTACTAAGGGCTGGCTAGCTGTGAGGGCTAAGGCTTTGTATAATTCCTTGAGTCTCCATGGGAAGGATACTCCATTTTCAATGCAGAAGACATTGAAGGACCTCTGCCAGAACAATAGTGACCAAAGGAAATTGGCACTCAAGGATAATGTTTGGAGAATCAAGATGGAGAAGGGTGATACTATTTCCACATATCTGAACAAGCTCACCACCTGCAGAGATGAGCTTGGTAGTGTGGAAATAACTATTTCCGATGATGATATGGTGAGCTTCACTCTCCTTGGCCTTCCAAAGAGTTGGAATAGCTACCAGGACTCTGTGAATGGAAGGGAGAAATTGCCTGATTTGGAACGAATGTGGTCGGATCTTATGTAGGAGGAGACTAGGAGGAGCACACGAGATGGTTCTTCATCTAGGAATGATGATGAAGAAAATCTGGCCTTAGCAAGTAAGGCAAGGAAAAGGAAGGGGAAGGCTTCCCATTTCAAATCTAATTCTTCTCATGGAGGGAATAAGGGTGACATGTCTAAAGTAAGATGCTTTAATTGTCATAAGATGGGACATTATGCGACTAATTGCCCATCAAAGAATTCCAAGAAGGGACCCTCGGAAGGATCAGAAGGTGAGGCATTAGCCTCTCAGTTTGAAACAAAATTTACCCTCATCAAATGCATGGTGTCATCGATGATGGGTTGTGTCCGGTATCTTGACAGTGGAGCCTCATTCCACATGACCAGTGATAAAAATTTATTTAGTGCCTTGGAGGAGAAAGACCTCAAGATGCGCATAGAGATGGGTGACGACGGAAGGTATAGGGTTTCAGGAGTGGGCACGGTTGCTTTTTGGAGGGATCATGGAGCTCCTCTCACCTTGATAGATGTGCTGTATGTTCTTGGACTAAAGAAGAACTTGGTATCGGTTGCGATGTTGGAGGACAAAGGCTATGATGTTGTATTCAGTAAAGGAAAGGCGTTCCTAAGACACATAGCCACGGGTCAGACCAAGAGGATAGGGATAGAGGTGAAGAATCTCTATGAACTAGAGGTAGATGATTGTGCAGCATTGAGTACGAAAGCAGAATTGGTGCAAAGCCAAGACATTGGCGAGTTG
>APFE031462770.1:34558-60058 GCA_000404065.3 Pinus taeda
CATTTCTTAAGTGCATGTAGTATTGCCAACATTTCCTTCTCATAAATAGCTTTGTGTAAATACTTTCCCTTGATTGGACGACTTTTGAAAGAAATGGGTCTTTCATCTTACATTAAAACAACACCAATTCCATTTCTTGAAGCATGACATTCCACAATAAAGGTTTTTGTGAAGTCCGGCATATCTAAGATCGGTGCTTGGCACATTGCCTCTTTAGGATGTTCGAAGGCCTTTGTTGCTTCTGGAGTCCATGAAAATGCATCTTTCTTCAATAATGTTGTTAGAGGTGCTGCTATTCTCCCATAATTCTAACAAACTTGCGATAATACCCTGTCAACCCGAGAGATCCTTGTAGATGCTTTATGGATGTGGGGATTTTCCATTCCTTAATGGCTTTAATTTTGCTAGGGTCTACCTTGACTCCTTCATGAGATACAATATGACCCAGATATTCCACCTCTTGTACTCCAAAGAAACATTTGGATCTTTTTGCATATAATTGTTTCTCCTCCAATAGTTGTAACACCCTGTCAACATGTTCAACATGATCCTTCCAAGACTTGCCGTAGATTAGTATATCATCAAAAAATACTAACACAAATTTTCTAAGGAAGGGTTTGAAAATGGAATCGTCAAACCTTGAAATGTAGAAGGTGCATTGGTAAGGCCAAAAGGCATGACCAAAAATTCATAATGACCCTCATGAGTTCTAAATGTTGTTTTCGGAATGTCTTCAGTCTTCATTCTGATTTGATGATATCCTGAACGAAGATCGAACTTGGTGAAGTAAATTGATCCATGCAATTCATCCAATAATTCATCAATAATAGGAATGGGAAATTTATCTTTAATAGTGATCTTGTTGAGCTCCCTATAATCCGGACACATGTGCCATGATCCATCCTTCTTATGCACCAATACTAGTGGAGCAGAGAAAGAACTTTGACTAGGTTGAATTATACCAGCCTCTAGCATTTCTGTAACCATACTTTCAATTTCAATCTTTTGGGCATAGGGATATCTGTACGGCCTGATGTTTAGAGGAACACTTCCTGGAATCAAATGAGTAGCATGATTATGGCCATGAATAGGTGGGAGGCCTCTAAGAGTCTCAAATACCTTGGAATGATTGTCCAAGACTTTTTGGAGATCTGGAGAAATAGATGACTTCGATGTGGAAACATCTAGCGAACATAATTGTATAATTACACCTCTTTGTTCCTTGTTTAGAAGCTTTTTCATACCGTTAGAGCTAATTATCTTTCCCAGTTTCCCTACCCCTTAATTCAACTTCCTTTCCTTCTGCACAAAATTTCATGAAAAGTTCTTGAAAATTAAAATTCATTATACCCAAAGATTGTAGCCATTGGAATCCTAGTACAACATAAACACCACCCATTGGAATGGCAAGCATTGGGCTATTCAATACATATTCTCCCATGGATAGCTTGATATTATGGCACTTTCTCGAGCAATTTATGGTTTCTACACTCACAACTATCACTTGACACTTTGGTGTTGGACATAGGAAGCAATTCAATTCCTTGGCTATCTTACAATGAATAAAATTATGGGTACTTCTTGAATCAATCAACACTATTACCTTTTTCTTCTTGGTATGTCCTTCTATCTTGATAGTTTGAGGAGTAGTAATTCTAGCCAATGCATTACAAGATATGGTCGGATTCATTTCTTCTTTATCTAGGGTTTGTTCCTGGAGTATATCCTCTTCTTTTGACATTTATTATTCCTTTTCTTCCCCCTCTTTGCAATCTATGTAGAATAATTTCTTCTCAACACACTTATGACATTTAGTGTTTTTGCTATCACAACTATAACAAAGTCTTTTTGCTCCTTTTTCTTCCAATTGTTGTGGTGTCAACCTTGTAGGTTATGGAAGGCTAGGGGCAACAACACTTACATATTTATAGTTGTGAGTGGTAGGCTTCCTGATTGCCATAATTTTGCTTTCCATTTTTCTTGCTAACTTGAATGCCTTCTCCAATGAATCAGGTCCCCAAAGGCAAACCTCATGATGGATATTATCCTTTAAAGTCCCTATGAACACATCAATCCTATGCTCCTTTGGAATATCTTTTACCCTTATGTTCAATTTTTGGAAGTCCTCAATGTGCTCCATCATTAAACCCTTTTGTTTGAGATTTATCAATTGGCTAAAAAAGTTGTTGCTTTTTGTATCCTCATATTGTGCTATCATTTCTTCCATAAAAATTTTCCAAGTGACAATTTGTTTATGAGAGCAAAGCCATCGATACCATAGAAACTGATTTGGTTCCAAATGTAAAGTTGTAATACGTACCTTTTGTGTGTTTTGCACATTATGGAGATTGAAAAATTGCTCCATCTGTAGTATCCTTGTTCTAGGATCCCTGCCATCAAACTTCCTCATATCAATTTTTGGAACATGGTGGGTCTTCAATCCAACATTATAATCTATGAAATCATGATTAACATTTCTTTTGTTCTCATCACGAGTTTCCTTTACTACCCTTTCACCATCAATAACCATTTCTTGTAGCAAATTATTCAAACTTATCTTCAATTCTTCCATCTTAGTGTCCATGTCATTCATCTTAGTATCCATGCCATTCATCTTAGCTTCCATGCCATCCATCTTAGCTTCAGTTACCTTTTGTGAGAGTGAAATTTGTTGTGCATGGTCTTGTAATTTTGATATATCATGTTGCATTTCTTCCTCTTCTTCACGAATCATGCTAGGGCTTTCAGGTCACTTACTAGGTGTTGCCATTTTCTTTCTTTAGGGCGTCAATTAATGCTAATAATTCTTCACTATTCCCTTTTAATTCCTTCAAACTAAATTTTCAAACCAATCTTATGCAAACTTTAAAAAAACAACTACACACCTTTTTTTTCACTTTGTAAGAGCTTGATATTGAATCTGTTGTATCTCTGTAACTGTGGATCTTAAATATCTGAGATCGACTCCTACAGTAGTCCTTTGAGTCCTCTTTCTAACCCTACAATTCTGATCAATATTAGATTATCCAAGGAAGAGTTATGCCAAATCTCCCACGATGACTTGATTATAGACTAGTTCAGTAGAGCGAACTTGTACGAAGTGCCACATGTCATTGTTCCGACCTTAGTACCTGAAACTGATATAAAAAAATATAGGCCATCTTCTTTCTAAAACTTCTTATGAAATTTCAATTTGGTGCTTAGAACAAAAGTTATGTCGATTTTCCCGAGGTTACCTGTTTGGAATGTAATTCGGGAGTCTACAAAAACCCTAACTTCCACCGATCATATCTCTGAAAATATAGCGAGACAAGCTCTGAAATTCAGACTTGACGTTCATAATGATTTTGGCTAAAATGGGTGTTTTTTTAACATTTGAAACTTTTCATAAAAAAAGCTATAGCGAAAATTCCATGATTACCTGTTTGGAGCAACGAAACCCTAGAATCCAAAGCTCTGATACCAAATCTTATGAAACCAACTCACAAAAAGATAGAAAATATAGATCAACGCCTTGGAATTCAACCTCTTTGAGGGGGAAACCTCCTTTACATTACACAAATGAACAATTCTTGGGTGATACAAATAACTAAGCCTCCCTTCTATATATAGGAGTCTAAGGGGTCACAATATAATCAAGCCGACATAACAATAATAACATAAAGGCAAAACAATAACAATAGTGGGTTTCTATGGGGCAGACAAATAAAAATATGGGGACAATAGGGGCACAATAATAACAAAAAGGGATACAATGACAATAGTAATGGGGGAATCACTAGTATTATAGGGACCTAACATATCAGTTCATCACTTAAGACCACCATGAGATGGTTACCGAGTTGGTCCTTCCCCAAGACTTTGAGTGATGTTGTTTATCTTGTTAGGCTGACTCAAGACTATTTTTGTCCCACATGGGTATAAGTGGAAATTGTATTATTGTAAATATGTTGTAAGTGAAATTCCAAGTGTCACTAGTGGAATGTGAACAATCATTATGTAATGTGAAGAGTCATGAGGGTAGTCCAGGCTTCAAAGGGGAATGCCAAGGGTCACCCCGCCCTTTGTTATATATAGAACCTCATAACTCATAATACATGCTTTTGGGAGCGAAGATTTTGGCTAGGAATTTCTTAGAGAAGGCTTGGAGAGTATTATGACGAGCCTTGGCTTCTCCACAACATAGAGAGAGTACATCTCTTTGGAGGAGCAAGCAATGTTGACTGTAATGTTCCACTATTGGGCTAGTGGCTATTAAGGGTGTATGTATGGATGGAACTTTCACGTAATAATATAACTAAGCCAACACGTTTTCATGTATATGTTGTTATTGTAGTTCAACTATTCTGGTTAATTTAGTAATGTATGTTATTTAACTTATGCATTTGTGTATGAACTATTTTGTATGCGATTGTATAAATCTTGTTGAAGATGTGTTGTTGTGTTAACCTGTCGCTTTGGATTGTGGACTATTCTGCTTCCAGCCAGTGATTTCATTCCTCTTGTGTGTTCCTTTCAGGTTAAGTACTATTACATGCTTCTATGGGACACACTTCCTTTTCCCCTCTGTGTGTTAGAACCCCCATGCACCTCAATTGACTCGCTACAAGGTCATACACTTGCTTTCGACAAAGTTATTACGCTTACCTTTGCATGATATCGCAGTCAAGGAACTATTGTACTATCGACTGCTGGGACTCCTACTCCAAATGGTCTATAGTCTAGTTGGGGCTTCTAACTGGGGAGATCCATTGACATGTTGGTGAGTCTGGCACCATCAACATTTCTGGCGCTAGAAGGAGGGCCATATGACAAGATGAATCCTCAAAGTTTGTTTTGAATCTCTGCACATCATTCATGACTTACATTACAATCTCAAATCCGACTTATTTTTCTCATGGATGTGATTTTGAAGTGTCAGAGGACATCATTTATGACTTTAACAAATTAAGTACGATGGGGGTGAAGCATGAATTCCCCTCGAATGACATTCCCTATGGATTGTTTGCTTACACGCTCGCTAGGAATCTTAACTAGAGGTGTCGCACATTTCCCGCAACATCAATTCACTCTTATGATCACTTGATTGATGAGTTAATCCATGCTTTCTATCATTATGATTGCAAAGCACTCAATAAAAAAATTCTGAAATTACGGAAAGTACCTAATGAATCTCTTGCCAATTTTGGGTGTGCTTCTTGAATCTTTCTTTTCAAATCCTTGAAGATGAAATTGATTGGAAATTTCTTAAGGAACGGTTTCAGTATCTTCTTCACATATTCGAAAACCCTCACAAGTTAGAATCATTCAAACCCCTCCCAACATACCTCATTGTTAGAGTTGCTAAATCTAATATGGACAAGGTTTCTTTCATAGGTGACCTGTCGTTTGCTCCTCATCAAACAACTCTAGCTCCGTAGGATGAGGTGGGGGAAGTTGTGAGCCCATTTTTTGAATTGTCACCTCCTCCCACCCCACCCACTTTGGATATCTGGACAAGTTTGGACCACATGCCTGTTGGTTGTCACGTGAATTTGTTTTCTCAACCTCCATCCTCTCATTATGTTGATCATCTAGATTTTGGTGTCTTGTGTTTGTCCATTCCAAACTTCACATGTGATGTTCACGAGGATCAAGTTGTCGATAAAGTTAGTGTTGAGAAGCCAACTTGTTCTGCCATTTTTTATGAGTATGTGTGGGAATCTGAAGAAGAAATTTTAGTGAAGGATGACCTCCTTCTGTCCGCACCTCATTTGTTCTATCTTGACATCTTCTATGATCTTTCCATTTCTGATTTGTCCTGTGAAAATTCATTCCCGAATGCTTCTATTTTGGATCATTCACAGGATGCACAGGATGTCAATCCATCATTTGATTGTGGTGAGGACAAATCTTTCTTTATAAATCCACTCAATCTGTCATCTTTCATTTCCGAAAATTCAGAGGGTGAAAATTTATATTTCTCATCAACCCCTCTACATGATTTGTTAGATCATGAGGATGTTGATGTACATCTTTTTGATCGTGGCTGTCGTGATCTCTCTATTCCTTCATTCGATCACAATGTTGGTTCACTTGTTGTTGATATTTCTAACAGATCTTTGATGATCTACTCGCTAACGAATTGGAAACCCCTCAAGTTGTCGAGGCACTTCAGCCCAAGATGATGGTCATGTAAGGTTCTCGTTATCTTGAGGTCGGTTTCGCTCCCGATCAGAAATCTGTTGAACAACCCAAACTCCTCATCACTCTCTCGTGCACATTGAAAATCAATATTATCTACACATATTACATCCTCCATCAGAAACTAACAATCCTATCGCTCATGCATTGGAGGAGTTATACGTAGCAATTCATGTTGCAAAACACAAGCTATCTTCTTTATGCATGTTTACAAAAAGAGTGCACATGCTTGTTGTCTACGCACAATGTGTTGCCACACCATGGCACGCCCGCAAAATGTCTATCATATTCTTTCACTTTTTTCTTTTTTGTGGACGCATTTAAACTTCGACCATGTTGGTCTTAATTTTTTTAGCTTTCTTGCACTAGTTTACTTGAATATCTTTCTTGTCGACCATGCCTTCACCAACATGGGCCAACCAATGATCTATTGGCTGCATTGGAAATATCACTTCACGTGGGTAGGCCCATGCATTGTTTAGCTTAGGAGGAGTAGTGTTTTTTTTCTTGTTTGCTTTGCTTTCTTGTTTGATTTGCTTTCGTGTTTTGCTTTGCTTACTTGTTTTCTTTCTTTACTTCTGCCTTTTCTATGCACGGTTGTACAAGAGTCTAGATGTCATAGTAAGGACACATAGGATCCCTTCCATCGGAACCCTCACTCAATCCATGAGGAAGAACTAAGATCGACAAGCACATCGAGAAATTGACGCGCAAAGCCACCAATGATGACTTGTAGCTGAGCACAGAGAACGTGCATAAGTACATCAGTGGTCCAACCACACTCAGGAAAATGCTATGCATGCTTTAGGATGAGCTAGATAGAGGTTTCAGAACCATATACCTGGAAGCCATGGAGGCAAGAGTTTGCTTCGATAAAGACATCAGTGAATAGTATGGGGACACAATAGCGCAGTACCAAGCTTGGTATTAGTTAGTCATCGGAGACCATCACAAGGAGGTTACTGAGTTGGTATTTCCCGAAGACCTCGAGTGATGTTGTTTGTCTTGTTAGGCTGACTCAAGCCTATTCTTGTCCCACATAGGTATATGTGTAAATTGTATTATTGTAAACATGTTGTAAGTGAAATTCCAAGTGCCATGAGGGAATGTGAGTAGTCACTATGTAATGTGAAGAGTCATGAGAGTAGTCCAAGAGTCAAAGCGGAATGTAAAGGGTCACCCCACCCTTTTCTATATATAGAACCTCATAACTCATAGTACAGGCTTTTGGGAGCCAAGCTTTTGGCTAGGCATTGCTTAGAGAAGGCTTGGAGAGTATTGTGATGAGCCTTGGCTTCTCCACAATGTAGAGTGAGTACATCTCTTTGGAGGAGCAGGCCGTGTTAACTGTAATGTTCGCTATTGGGGCTAGTGGTTGTCAATGGTGTATGTATGGATGGAACTTTCAGGTAATAATTTAAAAAGCCTACATGTTTTCATGCATATGTTGTTAGACTATTCTAGTTACTTTAGCAATGTATTTTATTTAACTTATGCATTATTGTATGAAATATTTTGTATGTGATTGTATGAATCTTGTTGAAGACGTGTTGTTGTATTAACCCATCACTTTGGATTGTGGACTATTCCACTTCCAGCCTGTGATGTCATTCCTCTCGTTTGTTCCTTTCAGGCTACATACTATTAGAGGATTCTAAGGGACACACTTCTTTTTCCCCTCTGTGTGTTAGAACCCCCATGCACCTCACTTGACTCACTGCAAGGTCACACACTTTCTTTCAACAAATTTATCATACTCACCTCTGCGTGCTACCGCAGTCAAGGCACTACTGTACTACCCATTGCTGGGACTTGTACCCCAAACGACCTGAGGTCTAGTTGGAGCTTCTTACCGGGGAGATTCCCTAACAAGTTGGCAGGTCCAACATCATCAACATATAGGTAGACTGGGAAAAATGTTAAGTTTAGCATATTTTTCCAAAGTGAGTTCTAATAGAAATTTGCCACTCCAAGTGGGAATAATCCAATTCCACCATAAAATGAAGAGGTTGAGGAAGGTTGTGGGGAAGAGAATCTATTATGGGACTGCCCCCACAGATATAAATAAAACATAAGAGTGTACAAAGTCCAAGAAGCTACTATAGTCAATTATGTGGCCCAATGTACCCCAGATTTATGCAGCTATGGAAAATAAGCAAGTGGACGATTAGGCATCAATGTTGGAAATGGATGGTGGAAATCAAGGAAGAATTACATCCAAAATACAATACATACTTGATAAGAGGAATACCATGATCTAGAACTGACATATTGAGTAGGTCAAGGTGCAGTGGGAAGCACTTTAGACTAGATGAAACAACATAGGAGCTAGAGGATGCTATTTAAAAGGCATACCCAATTTTTTTTATTTATAAAAAAATTAAATTTTACAAATATTATAAGGCAAGGATGGTGGTCCTTTAAGGGTAGGGGAACGTAATATTCCTTTTTCTAATCCCTAAGTTTTGCATTGTAATTAAAGGATGATAATGTTGGAGAACCAACATAGCTACATGGTCAAATTGTTTGATGTAAATATTTTTTCTAATTTAAATTATAAATTTCTAAAGTTGAATATGACCACATGCCTATACGAATTCCAATATTTGCAAGGATAGGTTGTTTAGAAAGAATATGAGGGATATTAGAAATCTTTCCAATCTTCCCTAAATTTAATGTTTTGACCCCCTTGATGTGCTCGTTAAGCTACCAACTTCCCCAAACAATTATGAGGAATCAGGAAAAAGGTACTAGGGAAACCCAGGTAGGGGATATGTACCTCACAGTAACACTAGGTTGACTCTACATATTGAGAGGGAACCTTAGACCCCCTGCATGAATCCAACACTTATAAGGGGAAATGTCAATTTTGGGAGAGTTTTGGAAGCCAAAGAAAATTATAATGATTGGAGGAGAGACTAAATTATATGTGAAAAATTCAGACCACTATGAACCCATAATCCATTAACTTATGTTTGGATACTGGACTGCA
The DNA here is from genome assembly GCA_000404065.3 of Pinus taeda. NCBI lineage: Eukaryota > Viridiplantae > Streptophyta > Pinopsida > Pinales > Pinaceae > Pinus > Pinus taeda. The sequence goes on from APFE031462770.1 coordinate 43,734, forward strand.
AAGTTTGGGCTTGACTAGTGATAGTTGAGGAGAACTAGTGAGAGTTCCTCCACTCGATTCAGGTGAAAAATAATATTTCTATAATTGGTTTTGTTGTGCACATGAAACATTGGAAAATGGATGATCTCGAAGGGACTGTAGGAAGCAGTGAAGGGGTTTGTCTTTGTGTTTTGCAGGCCTCAATGGCCATACTTTCTCTATATTAAGCCTAGACTCAATGCTTATATGTTGGAATTCTTGTTTATCGAGTCAATGAAGGGTATTGTCCTTTATTATCTGCCACGAGTTGACCCTTTGTTGTAATACACTAAGTGGAGCATCCTTCAGACAACATATATGGCTTGGGGGTGGCCAGTTGTAATAGATTTGTAGTGTAGATGTGCTTATTATTGGATGGAATGTGGTAGTATCTTATTCAATTTCTAATGACCTTAAGAGGAAAAAATAATTTTATTGTCCTCATTGTATATAAAATATAATTGTTGTTAATTACCTCTTGTTTAAATGCCATTATGGAATTACTATGTATGTCTGAATTATTGGGACAAAAGTTGTTGCATCACCTCATTTAATATGCATGAGAAGTGAGTCAAATGGGAATACTTGATCTATTTAAATATTGAAAGTTAAACTTTCTATGGATGTGTTTAATGTGTGCTATATGTTTATAAATGGAAAAGGTCAAGCTTGACAACCATGGATGTAATTATCAATTGTGTGAATGGCAACTTGGTTAAAGGTGGTGGTATTTTACTCAAGGTTCTTGAAGGCCACTGTGATTAACAAAGAAAACTTTGGTGTAAAATTTCTTGAAACTTTGGGGATGGAATGCCCTATTAATATGTGGGAGAGATTTGGTTATTTGAGTTTGGGGACGCCCCAACATTACCCCCTAGTCACATAGACTGACGGAGGGGTGGGTGGGGGGGGTGATGGGATGGGGAGCTATCCTGTAAGGGGGGTGATATTAGCATATTAGGCCCCGAGAGGTTTCATAATGTACATGGTGGAGAAATATCAGATACATCACATATTGAGTGACAAATTGTTAATTAGTGACCATGATATCATCTACCAAGGGCCATCAACCAATTCCATCAGGATTTTAATTATCTGAGTCTCAGAGCCTTGGAGGGATGATGACATGATGACATCATGATTAGTGATCTAGCACACCACGTGTCACACAAATGTATCCTTTTTGGACATACCAATTATGTAGAAGTGAGACACCTCAGGAGTGCCACATAACAGTGAAAACGTCATCATGTGTCATGTGTCAATTGGCCATGTGTCGACATGACAACCAACACTACATGACAAGTTGTGATTGGTTGGTGGAGTGATGATTTGGTAAGTTGGGTGGGCTACTGGCCTATCTGGCCACCAATTTTTGTTTCTCATTATAACTTTTTCATTAAGTGCTTGGTATTTTGTGTTAGCACCACAACTATATGGGCTATATTTTCCTACTAGATTATCGAAGGTCGAGACCATAATTATACTGGTTGTATTGACAATCAGGGCCACTAACATATTGGGAGGTCCATATCATACCAACTGTATCAATATATCGGGCTATTGGATTTAAGAACCTTGGCATACTAGAGTATTGGAGGGGCGGTTCCATATTGAAATATCAACAAATGTGAGGGTTAGTGATTTATCAATGTATTAAGATTTTCATGCCCCACCAAGCTATATTGGCAATGAGGCATACCACTGATATTGGATATCAAAGCCCTAAGTAAACTAAACATTTTGGATTATGGAATTTTTTGATATGGGAGGCCCTAATAGGACATGTGGGCCTGAAGATGTGGAATGGTGCAAAGGTGTCACGTGTTGAAGAGTTGTCATGTGTCAACCATGTAGGCACATACGAATAATGTTGTGGCCCTTAAAGGGGAAAAATTGAAGGGGCATAAATCTAAGATAAATTTATATTGTTGGAAAGCTCTTAACAAGCAAAAGAAAATGGTAGTATTGAAAATGTGATTTGAGGTGATGGGTCTAATTACACCCCACAATCCCAATATGGCATTAGGGGGTTGCTTGTGTTACAATCTTCTGTTACCTCCTACTCTGAAAGTACATATTGTATTCCATGTATTCTTGCTTAAGAAATATATGCATGATGCTAGTCATATTATTTATTTGGTTGTGATTAATGTGGAAATCAAATAAAAGTTTTAGTTAGAACCTCAATGGATATTTGATACAAAGGAGACACTACTTCAAAATTGAGCCATTGTGTAGGCCAAAGTGTAGTTGAAACACTTTGGAGTAGGTGAGGCTACATGGGAATTTGAGAATTCCATGAAAATGGCATACCCATTTTTGCTTGTTGTATATGGCTTCTACTATGGATAATAGAATACCAAGGAAAATGTTCCTTTATGGGGGAGGGCATTGTAACACCACTTTTTAAACCCCCCCAAGTTTTGTAATTGTGGTTAAAGTTTATAATGTTGAACTATACAACATGAACATATTCACTAAATTTAATTGATGTAATATACATTTCATTTATTATATTTCCAAAAATGGAGAAAAGAACAACCAACATGGATCCCGATGTTTGAGGGAAGTTGTGAGGGAGATATGGGGAAAAATTTGTTCACTTGAATTTAATCTCCTATTTTTCCTTATTCCCAAAATTACATATTTGGTAACTGAAACAATAACTACCAATGAGAAGGAGGGGGGGGGGGGGGGGGGGGGGGGGCGCAGTTTTAGGATTTCCTAGATATATGGACAATGTATCATTTAGAGATTTCTAAATCGATTAGGTAATCTTAGAAAGACCACGAGTTCATAGGAGGGTAGGGGGAATGCACATGGTAGCAAAGAAGAGAGAGAAATAATGGGTGTGTAATGAGAAGAAGGAATTGCAGAGAGGTGTGTTTGCATCCATGAATGATCTTTCGAATGACCTAGAAAACCACATGTGGATTCTAGGACTACGACTCTGAACAAAAGGTGAGAGAGAATTATTTTGATGCAATAGCTCATGTGGAGTGTTATATTTCCCGATTTGTTTGGGAAGTTTGCGTTGTAGCTTTTAGCTAGAGCTAGAGGGCTTGACAAAATTTTATGATAAATTTTTATTGGATCTATGCATGAAAATCACTAAGAAAGAGGAATTCAAGGGACTATTGGATTAGAGTAGGACTTACTTTGTGTTGTGTAGGATAGTGTGGTAACATTGTGAAGGATAACAAGCACTAGCTTAGTGGCTAGCAGGTAGCATACTAAATTCTAGTGTATGAGGAGAGTAGCCTTAATTTTTTATACCTTGTTGAATCCCTAATATTACTTGAGTGATTCTTCCTCTCAAAGCATTAAATTTAGTTTAGGGTTGGCCAATTGCAAGATTTCCATTATGTGGTTGAGCATATGGTTGCGTGGAAAGTGGTCCTCCCTTCTTTAGTGTCCAACAAACTTAAGTACAAATATAATTGTAATTATCTTCTCTATTAACACAATGAAATTTCTATTTAGTGTCTCATAAATATTGTTATGTTGGCTACTAGGTATGTTGTAATGATGATCAGATGGATCAATCTATGATTGTGCATGGTTACTAGCTATTTTTTTCTTATGTATGACATCTATATATAGAAGTATTTCTTTGAAATATCTTTCTTCTGATATATAAGAATTATTGTGAAGTGGAATTTACAAGTTAACTTAGGATTCAATGATCTTTAGGTATTTTGTTGTGTGAATGGCCCCTATAAGGCAATCTGTAGAATGGGACAATTGTGTTGTATCTCAATATGGTGATAAGAAAATTGGGAGGTTTTATGTTAATTAGTGACCTTGGAGAAGAATGATTAAGGCTTGTTATGATAGCTCTAAGTGGAGTTGTAGATCTATTGTTGAGGAGTTATGGGACTTTGTCTCCCTATATGTTAATCCATATTGCCAGATGTTTTGATTGTAAGATTTGGAGGTAGAAGTTGGAGGTGTTGTGGCCTAAAGGAGCGAGAACTCTCCATCGCTAAGAGAGGTAGTGTATTTGGCTATGGCCATGTTTGTGTTTTTATTATGAAGATGTCGGGTTGAAGGCAATGTTTTGGAGGCCTTCATAGGTTAGAGAAGACCAATACATTCCTAGAAGTCTTATGGGAAGGTCACTTCCATGTTAACAATTTATTTGTAGCATTTTAAAGCATATTAGAAGGTTTATGGGATTTTGAAGTTTGGGAATTGACCTCCATAGTTTTAGGTTGTTTTGAAATTTAAGGATTAGCGGTCTTTAACTCAACCCCTGGTCACATGTCCAATAGGAGCCACGACTGAGGACTAGTCATAGTGGGGGTGATTAGGTGCGGGGTTTTCCCACTAGATCAACCTTAAGTCTCTTGGAGATTTCCTTAGAACTCTTGGTGGCCTAGTAGCTAGTTAACAAAGACGTCAACTAATAGAGATATGGGTCTTTGTTTGTTGATAGTTCGTCAACCAAACTAGTCTAAACCAAGGTGGAATCAATATTTTTTACTAATGGTTCAGTGGCCAGTTAATCAGATTAAGAGAGAGAGAGAGATGAGAGCCAGAGTCTACTATGATTTGTGGATGGAAGCAACAAGATTTCTCAATTCGCAGGGACTAGGATTTGGTGTATGATGAGATCTAGATATTGAAACATTTGGATTTTTCTATAATTAAACCTTAATGGAAAACCCTGATCTAGATGTTAGTGTAGAATTCCATGCAGATGCTACATGGAGCCTGCATGAATATTAATGGACCCCACTAGTAGGTGGACCCCACTAGTATGCAGACCCCACTAGTAGGTAGGCACTGATGTGGAAAGATAGCGTGTCATGATGACGTGGTACAAAGGAAAGTTCTGGGTGATATGACATGCTAATGTGTTGATGATGTGGTATCCCAACGTGGGGAGATGACATGACTTGGTAGTGAAAGTGAAATGACATGGAAAATGATCTATCATTTGTTGTGGTAGGTGACGTGGAATTTAGAGATCTAGAAGTATAGAGTTTGTTTACACAATCATTATGGATTTTTTTGGATTCGGATAAATCCAAAAAATTGGAAACCCTCAGATATTGATTGAGTGGGGGTTGACTACATGGAACTAGTATGATGTGGTCATTAACAATGACGGTCATAGCAATGTTGTGGTGCTGAGGTGGAAATCATGTCGTTAGCAACATATATGGCTGCAAAGATTGGATGACAGGGATTTGGAAGTTCAAAAAATTATTAAAATGGAACTTTTGAAAAATCACAGATCCAAATGGGTCTGGAACTTTTGAAAGACCCAGATGAAACAAAATATTGGAGATCCACTAAAGCAATAAAATGAGGGACTTTTAGAAATTTTGGATTTATATAACAGTGGAGGGTTTATGTAGTTCCCCTTCGAGGATGTGGTTGCACATAGTACTGACATGTGGGCATGGATAGTGATGTGTATGTGACATGGAAATGTATGGATGCTAACATGACACTTAGGAGGATAAACATTCAAGGGCCCATAACTTCACATTTAGAGCTTGGTTTTTGATGTTATTTATATCCTTGGAAAGCTCTTAACGAGCAGACGGTAATGAGGGTATCGTAAAGGAGTTCCAAGGTGAGTAAAGGAAAGAGGAAAATTATAACCATGCATTTGTAAGATAACTTGAGAGATTAGGCATGTTACACATGCCATGTGTCAACTCCATATCAAAGTTAAAAAAATTCACACATCTCAATTATATTGAAGTGTTCACCACAAAGAACACTTCAATATTTTAACCATAAGTAATTTTTTTGATCAACTATTTTCCATAAAGAATTTCATGGTACTTATTTTAAAAGTAAAAATTCCTCTCATTATAAAATCATTATGATTAGGTCTTTTTCTCAAAATTATATAATGACTTTATGATTAACTCTTTTTCTCGAAATGATATAAAACTATATTGGAACATAAAATTAGCATTGGGTTAAAAAGGCATTAAACAATACTTAAAAGTCAAGCTAAATATAAAAACTACAATGCAATTGTAAAATATTTTATTATACTTAAAAGTCATTGTAGAAAATGCCAAAAAAAAAAAAGTTTTATTGGATTTGAAAAAGCTATTTTATTTTCGATGTGATTTAGAACCATATTTTAACATAACATTGAGTGTAGTATATTCTAATTAATCTTTTTATATAGATTTAGACCCACCCCACAAAAGAAGTAAAATATTAAAAAATCTAATTAATCTCTTACTTACATTGATTTTATTATCCTTAATGTTTTCGATGCGATTTAAAACAATATTTTAACCTAACGCTGAGTATACCACCAAAGTTACGCCATATTGACATTAGACCTTATATTTTATAATCGATAATTAATTAAAAACTTTATAAATTATCGGTAATGTCCAAGGTAACGGTGAACCATAAAGTAAATTGGCAGGTGACCAGAACGTGTCAAAGTACGTGGTTAGGTTGGGATTAGTGACGGGAAATGATTAGCGGGCCCTTTAGCCATACGCATACATTTCGCTGCAACACATTTACTTTATATTATAATATATAAGGTTGGGTGTAGCGATGCAACAAATTTACTTTATATTATAATATATAAAAAGTTGGTTGATTGGTTTTATTTATTTATTTATAATTAATTTAATAATTAAGTGGTATTATTTTGGGATTCAATTGCATTGGTTGATGCTCATAAGGGTGGAGAAATGGGATTGAAACTAGTGAAATGAATCACATAGCATTAATCATCACTTTCGGGGCTTGCACCCGGTAACTAGGACTTCCCGGGAGGTCACCCATCCCAGATCGTCTCTGGCTCAAATGCACTTAACTGTGGAGTTTTCCCCACAATCAAGCCCACTTATCTTGCTACCCCATTTGCAAGACCTTGGCAAGTATTGTGCCTCATGAACCATTCAAGTAGAGTTCCCTTCACTCTTTTGAATTAAGTATTGGGGTTTTCACAGTGCATTATATTAGATATCATTTTGGGATTCCACTGCATTAACTAAGTCATTCATCTATGACCATTTCCATGAGAGGTAGTCGTAACTAATTAATTTCTCATGATTTTTGAATAGTCCACTTAGCACTCATTGTATCGGGCGATGCTCACAGGGGTGAAGAAATGGGATTAAAACTAGTGAAATGAATTACATAGCATCAATCATCACTTCTGGGGCTTGCACCCGATAACCAGGACTTCCTGGGAGGTCACCCATCCCAGATCGCCTCTGGCTCAAGCGCGCTTAATTGTGGAGTTTTCCCCACAATCAAACCCACTTAGCTTGCTACCCCATTTGCAAAACCTTAGCAAGTATTGTGCCTCATGAACCATTCAAGTAGAGTTCCATTCACTCTTTTGAATTAAGTATTGGGGTTTTCGCAGTGCATTATATTAGATGAATGACCTTTCGGGAAGTCCTGGTTACCAGGTGCAAGCCTCGGAAGTGATGATTGACGCTATGTGATTCATTTCACTAGTTTCAATCCCATTTCTTCACCCTTGTGAGCATCACCCAATGCATTGAGTGCTAAGTGGACTATTAAAAAATCATGAGAAATTAGTCAGTTACCGACTACCTCTCATGGAAACGGTCACAGATGAATGACTTACTTAATGCAGTTGAATCCCAAAATGATATCTAATATAATGCACTTCGAAAACCCCAACACTAAATTAAGTGGTAATTTATTAGTATAGATCCATCTTAAGTATAAATCTATATGAGTTGTGAGGGATCAAATTTTTTCACGTGTAAATTTCTTTACCATTGTAATTCATTGTTAATGATCTTATATTAGTATAGATCCATCTTAAGTATAGATCTAATACGAGTTGTCAGGGATCAAATTTCTTCACGTGTAAATTTCTTTACAATGTAAAATGCAAAGTGTTATTTTCATGATTTAAATTGTATTTTTAAATACTAAATAGAGTATATATAGAGCCAAATAAACGTTTTAACTATAAAAATCTTATATATATATATATATATATATATATATATATATAATTTTTTTAAAATGATATATAATATATAACACAATTCACAGTGAAATATTTTACATATTATGACCCAAATTAAAATTTATATATATATATATATATATATATAATATATTATATTATATATATATATATATATATATATATATATATATATATATATATATAATTTAAATATTTTATGACGTAAACTAAATAGTTTTTTATTATTAATATATTTTTAATGTGTCAATATTAATTAGTATTAAAATATTTTATCAATAACCAAATTATAAGATTTAAACATCTTACTCACATTTTTTTACTTCTAATTATTTACAACATATTCATTTGACATAATTTTTAACTTTCATTTTTATTTTAAAGGGGAAGGGACAAATAAACAGAGTTACACATCCCCTCATACTGGGTTGTAGAATGAGACTCTCGACTCAATAAGTTATGGGTTAAGCAAGTGCTACATAGTAGCTAGTACCTGCCACTTAGTTTAAATATTGTTAAATTGGAGTTTGGATTGCTAACAAACTATAACCTGAACAATTAAATCTTTGATGAAAAAATAGATATGAAAGTGAAAATCTTTTACTAAAATGGTGCTTTTTGGTGAGCACCCTACCTTATTCAATGTAATGAAGCTCTATAACTTTATTTATTTGGTAGTGTTTCGTTCAAATTGATATGGAGAAACTTAGTTTCAATTGAATGAGATCTAAATTCCAGGGAACTTGTTTTCCAACAATGTTAATGCGCATTGTACATGGTTGATATAGAGACGAATGTAATTGTGTCTAGATATGGAACAAAAGTAAACTTAGTTTCAATTGAATGAGATCTAAATTCTAGGGAACTTGTTTTCCAACAATATTCATGGGCATTGTACATGGTTGATATAGAGATGAATGTAATTGTGTTTGGATATGGAACAAAAGTTTTATTGTTATCCCTCAAATTATAATTTTCATTATTCAATTCTAATATACTAACTTTAACTCTTAAGAAAATCATAATTTTTGCAACACATACTTATCTTATACTATAATAATAAACGAGAAACATTGTATACAACAAATAAATCTGAATGGATGAAATGAAGTAGAAAATTATATATCAATTCGATTAACTGCGAACAATTTTTATTGAGTGAAATGGATTAAAAAATCAAATACCAATATGCTCAACTACGTAAATAAATAAGGGCTACATAGTAGCTAGTACTTACGGCTTAGGTTAAATATAACTTAATTAAACTAAAAAACAATAACTTAATTAAACTAAAAAACATTAGACATAACAAATTCATAACAAAAATAAAACAACTCATTAATCATTGTATTGTTAAATTCCATCACAAAAAATTAAGAAGTGCTATTAACTAATATTGTTTATATATATATAAGAGTTGTCTTTAGTGCGACTTTTTGAAAGCTCTTACGGTGGGTTTTTTTGGTTAAATTTCTTATTGAAATCACAAGTTTGATGGGTAATCCTTGCACAATCAAAGTGTCCTAGGGGTTTTTCAGGGTGCTGAATCCAAATATGCAGTTAGAAAAACACTTTAAATAACACAAATCAAGATTTCACCTCAAATTTTTCCGCCAGATTTCGGCACTGGAAAGCCAAAAAAGTTGCACTAAAGACAACTCCTATATATGTTGTGTGTGTGTGTGTTTTATTTTTTTTATTAATGTATATAATTTTTTATTAATTAAATTATATGTGTGTGTGTGTTTTTAATTTTTTATTAATGTATATAGTTTTTATAATTCAATTTATTAAAATATGTTTTTAATATAATAATAAGTTATCTTAAATTGAAAATATTGAGAAAAAAATAGAAGTCATGAAAACAAAATAATAGAAAAAAAAATGAAATAAACTAAAAACAAAAAATTAGTAACTAATAGAAATGAAAGTTACTAAACAAACCCATAATAAGACCTCAACCAACCACCTTACAAATAAATAGCTTTAAATAATAACAAAAAATAACAAAATAATGAATTCCCAATGTTAAACTATGGATAAACAGATTATTTTTTTAGTCAAAGACAAACTAATGCACTGTCAAAGCAAAACTGAATTTGTAATACCATGCCTGCGACAAGTATAATAATGATATTTAAAAAAAAACCTAGACATTTATATAAACAAAAGCATATACTCATCAAACAATAACGAAAATAAGGAATTGAAAAAAAATCATTGAAAAAGACTACATATACTTACTAAATGAGCACAACTGAAAATAAACAATAGACTTACGTCACAAGTTCAAGTGCCATCGTAGTCCTACAAATCTTTGAAAAAAAATATAAATGAGCCATATATTTATACTTTCTAAACAAACACAAACCAAAGAAAACATTTGTCTTTAACTTGTAAGAAAATTAAAATGCATTGCATATGGTATTCTCATGAGAAAAAAAAAATCGCCAATAAAATCGTCAAAAAAACCATAGATGATTCCATAGATAACATTGAGGTAGTTTTTTTTCAAATAAAAAATATGTTAACTCAATCAATCCTAATCCCTGTAACCATATAAAACTAGTCTACATATTTTGTGGAGAAATTGTTTAACAATAAATGGAATAAAAAATGCCCAACCAAAATCCAATATCTAAATTCAAAACAACTTAATCAAATTGGTATGTTGTGATTATCTGATGGGATTATATGTCATGGTCTTGACTGAGCATGAAAAGACATGTAAAAAAAATTAGTTTCAATTCATAGCGGCCAAGCATGTTGTAAACCTCGAGATTTCAAGAAACTGCGAAACATCAACAAAACATAGGAGGAAACGGAAATAAAATGGAAAAGGGAAAAGGAAACAATAGCGAATGTGGTTGCAAAGAAGGAAAAGATACATGCTAGTGTTTCCTGGAATCGAAAATAGGAAAGAGAAATAGTTGTCACTTCCCACGAAAAAAATTATAGAAATGTGAAGGGAAAAAAGTCAAATTAAAAATTAACAAAAAAAACCAATGATTAATGGAATTAGAATGGAAAATAGAGAAGAAAAGCCATAGAAAAAGATAAAAGAAAAAAAAGTATAATACAAATTAAAAAGTACAATAACTAAAATCTATATATATATATGAAAAGTTTTTTTGTTTTTTGTTTTTGTTTTTGTTTTTTTTTTAATTATTTTTTCCTTTTTAAAATTTGGCATCTTAAATTGAAAATATTGAGAAACTATGATTCATGAAGATGGAAATAATAGATAAAAAAAGAAAAAAATCAAAATGAAAAAATTAATAACTAATAGAAAATGGAAGTTACTAAACAACACTCGCTTCAACCATTACAAATAAATCATTTTAAACAATAATAAAAATAACATAAATTGAATTCTCAATGCTAAATTTTGGATAAGCAGCAATTTTTTTGGTCAAAGACAAATTAATATGCAGTCAAAAGCAAAACTAATACCATGGTTACAAGTATAAGTATAATAACGTGCACTGCTATCGAACAAGTGAACTAATACCATGCGTGCAGGTATAATAGTGGGCGATGCTATCGAACAAGTGTTTGCCTTATGTAGATGAACGAAACAAAAGTGAGCGAAAGTGTTCATAAACCAATTCCAAAATATCTAAATGGAATGGTTTCTAGCAATTTCTTTGGTGAAGTTGAGTGGATATGGTTTATAATTGGAGAAATATTACAAGTTATTATCATAGTCTTTGTTATTGCAAACCAATAAAATTCATTTTTGTTGTTTTATACAGAAATACGACTTTTTTTTATAGTTAATTTTTTTTTTTTAAATGTTATCATGATCTGGGTTGTACACGGAATGAAATGGAAGTTAAGAAAGGTAATGAAACACACAAAGAAATGCAATAGAAATCATAATAATTTGGTGAAAATCCAATTTCTATTAATAAATGAAAGCGCAGAATATTGTATAACACAAACTCATTAGAATGGTGGTAGCTATCTCTTAAGAAAGAGAGATGTCAGTTACACACATTCACAAACACTATTACAAGAGGCCAACATGTTATACCAAAAAACGATCACCTAGTTGTTTCTAACTAAGTGGATTGAATTACACCATGTAGGATTAATTTTACAATAGTAAAGTCATTTTCACTGCGGAAAATGATTTAGTAAACCGCTTTTATTAATTTATTTTCTGATTTAAATAAAAAACCATGAGAATAATTAGCTAAATAATTATTTATTTAATTTTTTCTAGGAATATTTCTTAAATCATTATATATATATATATATAGATATATATATTCCTAGTGAAAAATTGTAATTTTCATCTAAAAAGGGAAAATTACATGTTGTATATGCCATTGCATATGCTTTAAAGAAAACTTGACAACCTGTCAACACTTCTGATCATGCCAAAAAAAAAGAAACTGTGGCACGTGCCTTGATCCGCGCAGGGAGACACAACTGCCATTTGCCCAAAAAATTCAATCGAAATCGCTCTTCTTAGAGAGCACAAGCCTGTTATAAGTCTGTTAATAAGCAGATATAACAAAATATTTACATGATTAACTTATAGAAAAGCATGTTCAGTTCATCCCCTTAAACCATATTATCTATGTACGGCCTATGGTAGAACTGAAAATGGTGCTCGTCCCTTTGTTCTCGAATCAGCCAGATACCGAGAGGCATGTCCGCAACTTTTTTGGATAGAGAGTCGGCAGCTGAATTTCGTTCCTTTAAAATATGAGAGCATACGAAGGAGTCAAAAACCGTGGTGAGTCGAAGGGTCTCATCCAGGATTTGGCTCAAAGAATAAACTAAACATTCTGATTTTTTGTTAAGACAGTCACAGATTATTTTTGAGTCACCGAATAACTGAAGAGCTCTGCAATGCTTTTCCAAAGTGAATTGGATCAGGAATTTGGCTGAGGATAGTTCTGCGAAGTTTTTTGTGCCCCTTCCCAAGCCCATTTGAATTTGGAAATAGTGGGTGTCTGATAGGTACAGTAAAACCCCTCCCCCACAGCCCTGCTCTTGGACAGAACCATTAAAGTAAGCCCAGGGTAGCTGGCGGTTTATGGCTTCAGGAAGAATAATTCTGGGCTAATGGTTGACTGTCTCTTCAGGGATAATACTGAAGTCATGTAAGATTCGAGCTGATATTGATGGCCAATGGGGAGAGATGTTCTAAAAAATAAGGTTATTGCAGCCTAACCAGATAGCCTAGCATATGAGGAGGGGGAAGTTCCTCGCCTTCGGAGGAGTGACATTAGTCCACCAGCTTGCCCAAGCCTCTTGAAGGGTAGACCCCTGCCATCTACATGGGGAAGGGAGGGATGTGGATATCAGGCTCCAAAGGTCAATTGTTGCTTGGCAAGTCAGGAAAAGGTGGTCTGCCAATTCATTTTCACTTTTGCATAGACAACACCACAATGACCCATGCTGAGCTCGCTTGAGGAGGTTGTCCCCAGTTGGTATTTTGGTTTTGAGGATTGTCCACATGACCAAGCGGGTTCTAGGAGGGGCCTTTAGCTTCCATAAAAGGTGCCACCATGCTTGTAGCTCCTGGGGCCTATAATTGTTAGCTAGAATCAAGTATCCCTCCTTAGGTGAGTACTTCCCATTCTTCACATGGCCCCAAATAAGTTCATCAACTCCTTCACGGATTCTAACATGAGCTTCAGACAGAGCTGTTGTATATCTGTTCTAGGTCTGCTCCCATTGCATAGGAATGAGCAGACTTCAGGTTGTCTTCCAGGCTTGTTGAAATAACGAGGTGTGCTCAGAGTCGACAATTTGGCTGATATGTGTAATACCTGCTTCCCTAAGGTGTTCCTTAATCTCGGCTGGCAGTCTGTAAGCACTGCCACACCCTACCCATGGGTCCTCCCCAATTCTTACTGCAATGCCATCTTGTATTCGCCAGATTAGGCCTGATCTTATGGTCTCCATGGATTTAAGGACTGCCTTCCAGATTATTGAAATCCCCGCTTTGGATCTTATAGGTTGTCTGAGCCAGTCCTGAACAGTTAAAGGGGAAATGTATTTGGAGATGGCTGCTTTAGTCCATAGACTGTTTGCAGTGATGATCTGCCATCCTAGCTTTGTTGCGAGCACTAAAGAAAAGTCTTCCAGCTTCTTAATTCCCTAGCGTCCCCATTTTTTGGGGATTGAGAGAGCATCCCATTTGGCCCATGCAAATATTCTGCCAGTTTGATTTCCTTTCCATAAGAACCTGTTACAGAGAGCTTGTATCCTGGTGAGTATGCCTCTCGAGATCCATGCCAGAGCCATCTAGTATACCGGGGTGGCCTCGAGTACTGCTTTTATAAGCGTTAGTCTGCCAGCCCTGGATAAGTATTTGAGATCCCATAGGTTCAACCTTTTTTCCAGTTTTGCAATAAGCCATAACCTGTCAGCTATTTTGTAGCCTAAGGGTTTGATATTGTATCCCAAGTAACAGAGCCCCTCCTCCATTCTAAGAAGGGTGAAATTAAATTGGAGGAGAGTGAATTGGATCTCATGGGGCGAGCAACCTTGAGCTGTTAGAGTGGACTTATTGCAGTTCACCATCATTCCTGTAGCTGTCTGAATGATCCGGATTTAAACAGGAACCCAATAAAATACAGAGATAACCATATACACAATGATGCAGCAGAAATAATACTTTATTTCATTAATGGAAAATACTGAAATATGCTTACAACCAGAAATGGAAATAAACCAGCTAGGGCGATGACAGCTTATCTCTGAGAAGAGATGTGTGGCTACATGCCTCTGAACTGTTCCAAAACTGTGTTACAATGAGGCTCAAAGGTCTATTTATTGTTGAGAAACAATGGAAAACCCTTCACATCCCGAAACCTAACCCTAGAAGATGAAACGCCAAATTGTGGGCCCCGTTTGGGTAAATTGGTACATGAATTTCCCGGGGTCGTAACTTTGGCAACGATCTCCGTTGACGCGATTGATAGCTGTAGAAAGATCTATCCGAGAACTACCACTTGGGAGGGAAACATCGGTCCATGACCCCATGTTGCCCTAGATTTTCGAAAAACGTCGTTTAGGGCCTCAAAACGGCTCGGGAGTTCAGGACCTGAAAAAACTGCTAAAAATATAATTGTGCTACAATTACGGAAACTGAAAAACTGAAAGAGATAGTTCGGGAGTCAAATGGAGGTGGGTGGCACCAACATCACTTTGATCATTCCTCCCCCCTTAGGAAGCAATGGTCCCCATTGCGTTGAGTTCCTCCATCTGCTGAACTTGTCCTGCAATCTCTGATGTGTCTAGTAATGGTGGGAAGCATGGTCGACGACAGTCCATATTGAACACTCGGTGCAGGCGAAGGAATGGAGGAATGCTGTGCTTCAAAGCATTGTTGCCCGTAGCCTTGGTACTGGTGTAAGGACCATGTCGGAGTGGTCTGAGTTTCTGATGGGTTCTAGTAAGGTGTTCTCTCTGCAGATGCAACCAAACTTTGTTGCCTACCTGAAACTTATGTGGTACCCTTGTGGGTGAGGAGAAGTTGTTCCTGTGTTCTGTCATGACTGTATCCCTTTGCTGTTGCTGCTGCGTGGAGGAACCCTTTGTGGTGGTCATGGATGTAGCAACGATCTTCCCCTTACTTTGGGAGTGAACCATACAAATGAATTTCCTGGTCTGGGAGATGAGCTTGCTGCCTTTCTTAGCAGTGATCAAGGATGTGGCGGTAGGTGGGGCTACCTTCGGTATCCTGTATATGTTGAAAAGTGTGCAACAAGAAATGCTTGTTGAGATTGCAACAAGATGACGGAGCTTAGTGAAAAGAGTCGCCTTCACTAAGTGGGCCCACAGGCTATTTTTGGTGCAAGTCTATTTTTAGACTACTTCTATTTTTAGACATATGGGCGGAGTCTATTTTTAGACTGCCAGGCTAAAAATAGAAAAGTCAAATATTATTATCTCACAATAATATTTGGACTATAAACTTAATCTTATTCTCTTGGAGCACTTCAGTTCGAGCTACGGATGTGGCACATGCAATTGCATGAAGGAAATACGTGTTTCTTATGGGTTAGTTGAATATTTGCATGCATGACTTCAGTTAGAACTCAAGTGAGTTGAGTTTAGTGGACTGGAGGTGCAGTTGATGGAGTTGTGTTCAGTTTAGCTTTGTTAAACTGGTTGTATTTAGTCTAACTGGCAAATAGACTAGAGATGAGTTGGGTGAATTAGTTATTAATTAATTCACAAGTTATTAACTCATAATACAACTAATGAATACATCAGTTAACTCAGTTGCATGTCAGTGCATGTTCAGATCAGCAGGGACAGGTGTTAGAGAATCAGATTGCTATCAGTTGTGACTATAGTTGTG